>JASDQU010435633.1:20733-45540 GCA_032191745.1 Picea mariana
AGGCGCCTGCTCGCACAAGGCGAAGGTACCAGCACCGAGGATCAGCGTTTAATGCAGACTGGGATGGGGTGGTATATCGTAATTGGCATTATTTCCTGGTTCATTGTTTGCAGTGCCCCTCCGGGAAACCGAGAGCTCTCGCGACCTGGTATTCTGCGGCAGAGTTCGACCCACAGCAAGACTGTCACCATTCGCTCGAGGGGGTCGCACAGTCCGGCTGTATATTCACCTAGCATCGACATGCCGCGACTTCGAGGCACACCGAGACGGGGAGCGGCCTGGTATGCCGCAAAATCGAGACGCAAACGTAAGGAAGCCTTCGAAAAGGCGCTGGCAATTGCTACCAGAAGAAGACGACTGAGAGGCATGGCAATTGTGGAGGAGGAGTTCCCGGCCGAAGGACTATCGAGCCCCCCCGCATACGCCTTGTTCACCGTCCCAGAAAAATGGAACCCCCGCTCAAGTTTTGGAATGGCTAGCACTTCAGGGATGGCACGCGGGCAGGGTACTCCCGACGACAGTGGATACGAGGCACCTTACACTCCTTGCTTTGTGTTGGAGGAGGCTCCCCCAGAGCCCACCCGTAACGACCAAAGCTCTCATGCACCGGAAGGAATGGCAGCCACCGGCCCAATGCAGCCACCCTCACCATGCGTGGACCACCTCAGCCTCCTCTTTGATGTACGCAATATCCTCAAGGACCAGGTATTTCGCATCGAGAGGCTAGAGCAGCGAATTGATTTGTTCTTCGCCGCGCATTCCAGAGCAACGCCGAAGAAACAGTGTCCAACATGCGCCAGAGCGTACGCCTTCCCTGAACGCTGGAGGCACACCGAAGCTGCCGAAGCTCTCATGGGTTCCGAGGTTACCTAATGTCTAAGTCCCAGCTCTGTTTTTGGTTCTGTCTTACTGATATATGCCTGAAGATAGCTAGTTTTCTTTATGCTTTAGTTTTAGTAGCAAACAATAGTTTGAATTTTGCCACTCCTGGTTTCCTACGGGCAGGAGATAGCGATGTTATTTTTGATACTCTTAGACTACTCTTAGATAGAAAAGACAATGACATGTGGCAAGGGGTGTCCAGCTACCTCGGTTTCCTGCTAAGGCGGGACAGCTGGCATCCCCAATGGTGCTGTAAAATGCTTATATCAATATAACAAGTTCCATCTTTTTTATTTAAAAAAAAAAAAATATAAAACAGTCTCATATCCTAAATTTATTTATCTCAATTAGATATTATATTACATATAACATTTTACTATATTATTTATCTCAATTAGATATTATATTACATATAACATTCTACTATATTTATATAAGTTTTTGATTGATTTTCAAACGATTTATTATCAAATAGATTTTAATTAGATATTATATTACATATAACATTCTACTATATTTATATAAGTTTTTGATTGATTTTCAAATGATTTATTATCAAATAGATTTTTTATAATAAATTTATAGTATAAGATGCACAAATTTTATTATTCTAAATATTGGCCCTATCTTCTTTATGAATATATAAACCAAAAGATAATTTAACATATAATTATTCTTTTTCTTTTTTTTCTTCAATATATCTACATCATTTATATTATATCTTAAATAATTTATTTATCTCAATTAGATATTATATTTTAAAGAATTATACATATAACATTTTATTATATTTATATAAGTTTTTGATTGATTTTCAAATGATTTATTATTAAATAGATTTCTTATAATAAATTTATAGCATAAGATGCACAAATTTTAGTACTCTAAATATTAGACATATTGGCCATGTCTTTTTTATGAAGATATAAAGAAAAAGATAATTTAACATATAATTTTTATTTTTTTTCTTCAATATATCAACATCATTTATATTATATCTTAAAAGAAATTGTATATGGACTATGACCCAACAACGAACCAACTAGTTTTTTAGTTTAGTATTTTTTAAAAACTATTATAGATTGTATGAACCAACAACAATATAATAGTTTGTTTAGTTTAGTATTTTTTAAAAACCATTCTACACTGTATATTGAAACTATACTTTAAAAAATAACAAAACATATGAATAGCAAAGAAGAGTCTTATAAAATTCTATCTATCCTAATGGTAACTAAAGTGAGCTAGGGTTATAGATCTCAGTCCTTTGATACTGGAAAAAGTGAAGTTAGACTGAAAAGCATCAGAAAACTAAACTAAAGGAGTACTTTCATAGATCATACAAACACGGGGATGAGGGTAGTCTAGCTTGGTGATGTCTAGACCAACTACCTTCTTTTCCAACAAATTGATCTTGTGATCCATGAGATTTACCTAGAGTTGCAGGTCTTTTAATTGAAGGAGGATTTCTTAATGGGATTCATGTGTTTCCACCAAAACATTTCCCATAATCCATTTTAGATGCCAATAGAGGTCAATGGTTTTGAAGTAATTGGATTCATTTTTTCAGTTAGAGTGAATATCAGGACCCAGGGCTGAATGTTATTTAAGACCTCCTTATAAGAGATGAAATGTCAAAAAATCATGTCATCATCTTCAACAAGGTTGATTTATGCCTAAATTTATGAAGGCGCGTGCATATACTAGTATGCAGGCGAACCTTCTTCATTAGAAATTACTCTGTAACACCAAGCTCTATAATGACCATCCCTAGAGTGAGGATGGGAGACACCTCGATCCATAATAGTAAACATAAAGGGATGGAAGTGGAGGAGGTGGAGAGAGGGAAACAAGAAGGGGCCTCAAAAGGCCATGAACAAGGAAAAGCACAAAGGAATGAGAGTAGAGAGAGAAAGTGATTGGAGGTGCGACTAGAGAGGGGGAGAAGTATCCCATCAAGATGCTTGGGGAAAGGATGATGTTGGAGAGATCCTATGAACTAAGCCATAGTTTCCATTACTGGAGTATAGAAATAAATTTTCCTAGATAATGAGTAGACGAGGGAGGACATATGAGAAGATCAACATGCAACGAAAGGACACCGTCGATCAGGAGCACGAAATGAAGTGAGAGAAGATGAAGAGTTATAATAAAGGAGGATGTGATATGTTCAAGATTTGAACATTGGGAACATTATGTTATGTTATAAATCAGCTTGTCATTTTATTTTATTTCCTTGATGATCATTATTAATAATTTATAAAGCTACAATTTTATATTCACATACCCGTAAGAATATAAGCTTTACAAATTTAAGTATTAGCATTTATTTTTAAAAGCTTTTTAACCTTTTACTTAACATTGTCGATGTTTTATATGATTCTCATCACTATCTCCTTATGATTAATAACAATATTCACTTTAATACAACAATTATCATAAAATAAATATACACTGAAAATATTAACTATAACATTGTATCGAAAATAAAAAAATATAGAAATATTAACCATGCAGAATAGCCAGAAGAACACAAGACAAGAACACAAGAATTTATCCTAGGAAACTGAACATTGGGAGAAAACCCAACAACCTTTCTATAGAATAATTCAGTTCAATATATTACATGCACATCACCATGACTGGCCGAAATACCATACAAAGAAGAGCCTCCTCAAGGATAGCATCTCCAATACCTAGAGCCTCAATAAGATGATCCAAAATAACAAATAAAGAGCTTCTCCAAGAGTGGTACACCCTCCAATATAACTAGTAACCCCGAAATAACGAAACTGACAAAACTATAGTTGCAACTGCCTTGTGCACACTATAGAAGGAGTTGTCTGACTGTTAAAATGAAATGAACCAATATTGTATTTATACTGATTTGTGCACTATCTTGGGGATGACTTCTTATTTCTAGGTCTTCAATTTTATTATTATTTTTCTCGTCGGGTCGACTTCTCTTCCTCGGTCTTCAATTTCTTCATGGGGATTCTCTAATGGCCTATATGGGTCTTCTATAATGGTGTATATGGGTCTTCTTGTACCTTGTTGTGGAGAATGACTTCATGAAATTTCAAATCTCCAACACTCCCTCTCAACGAGGGAGGCATTCTCCATACTTGGATTTCTTCTGTCATAGAAAGGTTTTCTTCATGAGCCATGTTTATGTGCCATCTCCACACATGCATTCCATCCTAGAATATGCACGTGATAGCATCTCAAGTTCATCCACTCCTTTGCAAGAGAAGAACTAAGCCTTGTGAGTGAATGAATCATTACCCTTGGTCATATCAACATTAGCATTACCCTAACCAATATGGGAAAATGTCTGCCTGATGCTTATCTAGGCCACTCACAACTATAAAATCCCCATGGATGAGTGAATCATTTTCCTTTGGTCATATCGACACTAGCATAACTCCATGCATGACCAATATAGGAAGAATGTATATCTGAATTTGGAGAACATCCACATACCTAGGTCATTCACCACTAGCATAGCCCCATGAGTGAATGAGTCATTGTCCCCTTGGTCATATCAACACTAGCATAGCCCCATGCATGACCAATATAGGGGAATGTCTAGGCCATTCACCACTAGTAGAGCCCCATGAGTGAATGAATCATTTTCCCTTTGTCATTTCATCACTACAATAGCCTCGTGCATGACCAATATGGGAGAACGTTTTCCCAATGTTGAAACATCAATGCTCATCACTAGCCAAATCAGCATGGATAATCATGCGTATCATCCTCCTCAGCCAAGTTACGATGGCCACTATGGGAGGATATCAACAGTATCCTCATTTGTGGATAAATATTGGAGCTTAACTTCTCCCTTCTATACCATGGTTCAGATGAATTCCTGTAAGAAGTTTTTGAAGCAACAATGCTTCAGTACTTGCAACAATAGTTGTGAAATACTCCATCTATATTGTACTAAGTGCTACAGAATCCTGCTTCCAGCTTATCCTGAAATTCTTAACTGATTCCAGGTTGAACCAACACCTTGAGGTGCTCAATCTATATATTGCACTCCTTGCTCAATGTGAATCTGTATATCTCTACAACCACACTTTCACATGAGATAGATAATATCCAACTCTACCATGCTTCACTGCTACCCATTGGAACTTCCTTGGCTTCAACCAAATAGTGGTTTAGGGTGTTCACTATAAAGAAAATACATGGCCTGACATTAACCAGGTACATCAAGGATCTAATCAACTTCATGTATATCGTGAGATCCACAAAATCTGAATATGAAGTAGCATTACTTAACTTCTTCAGATTTGTTGTCATAGTTCTAGTCATGGACATGCAGTCCGTGATATCAAATCTCAACAGTATCCCATGAATGAGGAAGATCTCATCTGATCTCATCACACCTCTAATCCCAAGAGTACATTCAACCAAGATCCTCCATATAAAACTCTGAGGCCAACTCCCTTTGTTATTAGAGTAAGTTTTGTTGTTGAGTCTTCCTCACTGGATGCTCCCTTTGTGACTAAGAAAAAAACCATACCCAGTTCTCTTGACTAGTTACCTTCTTTGTCGCTATAGCAAGATCACATCTCCTATAAGCCTCTTTCTTCTAAATCTTTTTTCTGGACTCCTCAACTCTTGGCACATGCCTGTCAGTCTTGGGAGATGTCTCTCTCCCACCTGGATCTATGGGGGGGACTCCCTACGAATAATTGGTTCTCTCTTGAGCCAAATGACACTCTCTGAGATAAATATCACTTTGATTCTACATGTTTCCTCTAAGTATTGACTCCCTCTGAGTCTGTACAATCTATGGAGCCAGTTTCTCCCTTTTCATCTTATGAACCTTGATCTCCAATGAACTATCTTAGGAGGTTTCTCCTTCCTACTGGATCTTGAGGGTTGACTTCCTATCAACTCTAGCTTCCTCTGAACTATTACATCGAGGGGATTTATGCCTCACCAATGGTGGAGGCACCTGGTCCTCCTCATCAATATCCATGTGGAACACCCTGTATCCCACAAAGGTATCCTTCCTTTTAGAAGGTTCTAACTTTGTCTTCTTCTCTTTTGGTATATGGATGTATATTCTCATGTATACAACTCCATGTCTAGATAGTTTTCTCCATGTCTCAAACTAGATACCATCTAATCAGTTGCCTCTTGCAATCGTCACTATAGCTCCCTCTCAAAGCTATCACTTGTGACCTACATAGAACAAGTGCACTAACAAAAAAAAATAATAGACAAGAACAATATTCTTATGATAAGGAAATAACAACAATAATAAAATAATGGGAAACAAGAACAAAACTTTTCTAATGGTGTTACCAATCATTCCTCTGTGGTAACCTGCCTAGAAAAAAAAAGAACAAAATATAAGAGAAATACTTTTCTAGTGTTGTGACCTCCATAGTAACCTTCTCGAGACAAAACCAACAACCAAGAACATATCCTAAAGAGATCAATTTCATCTTGTAAATAAGTCCATCATTAGTACTAAAAAATGACCATTTACACAATGATCATTGTACTAACAATATTCAGAACATTTGATAGCCAAAGTACTTAGCAGCAATACATCTCTAAAGATTGTTTTCTTGGTTACAATATTTATTTAAGATGTAGAAATATAAAATTATCAAACCTGATATGCAAACCTGAAATTTTCTCCATGTCTCAAACTAGACACCATCTAATCAGTTGCCTCCTGCAATCGTCACTATAGCTCCCTCTCAAAGCTATCACTTGTGACCTACCCAAAACAAGTTCACTAACAAAAAAAAATAATAGACAAGAACAATATTCTTATGATAAGGAAATAACAACAAGAATAAAATAATGGGAAACAAGAACAAACCTTTTCTAGTGGTGTTACCAATCATTCCTCTGTGGTAACTTGCCTAGATAAAAACAAGAACAAAAGATAAGAGAAATACTTTTCTAGTGTTTTGACCTCCATAGTAACCTTCTCAGGACAAAACCAACAACCAAGAACATCTCCTAAAGAGATCAATTTCATCTTGTAAATAAGTCCATCATTAGTACTAAACAATGAGCATTTACACAATGATCATTGTACTAACAATATTCAGAACATTTGATATCCAATTACTTAGCAGTAATACATCTCTAAAGATTGTTTTCTTGGTTACAATATTTATTTAAGATGTAGAAATATAAAATTATCAAACCTGATATGCAAACCTGGAGTCTTAATTGCTAGCGAGGGTGTGTTATTCCTCTGAATGTACTAGATCCAAAGATCCCATTGGGTCATTTCTTGGACAAGGTCCCTTGTACATCCTCTGCAAACACCCTCATACTCTACTAAATTATATAACTTGGAAACATATATAAGTTCATACCTTTGAAATTTGTAGCACCATCCATCTTGTCTTATAATCTGAAGGTTTCCGCAAATAGCAACTGGAAAATGCAATTGGTGACTGGAAACTACAACTATAATTGCAATTGTAACTGGAAACTCCAACTGTAACTCCAACTTCTATTGGAAACTGGCAACTGGCAACTGGCAATTGGCAAGTGGAAACCGACAACTAGAAACTGGCAACTGGCAACTGGCAACTGCAACTGGAAACTGACAACTAGAAACTGGCAACTGGCAACTGCAACTACAATTATGCAGTGGGAATATTTCAACTAGCTCTGATACCATGTTGATGTTTTAGATGATTCTCAGCTCTTGATAGTTATTTCCTTATGTTTAATAACAAGATTCACTTTCATGCAATAGTTATCATAGAATAACTATAGACTGAAAATTTCAACTATAATAATGCCACGAAAATAACAAGATCTAGACACTAACCATGCACAATAGCCACAGGAATACAAGAGTTTATACTGGGAAACCCAACCTCGAGACAAAACCCAACAACCTTTCTATAGAACAATTCAGTCCAATATATTACTAGTACATCACCATCAATAGCCAAAATACCATACAAAGAAGATCCTCCCCAATGTTACTGTCTCCAAGACCTAATGTCTTAATAAGATAATCCAAAATAAACAAGCAAGAGCTTCTCCAAGTGTGGCACACCCTCCAAGATAACTAGTAATCCAGAAATAGCAAAATTGCCATAACTACAACCGCACTTGCCTTGTACGTCAAAATGAAATGATCCAATACATATTTGACAGTTTGTATTGAAAAAATGTTTCCATAATTTAGTAAAAAGGTGATACAAAAGACACATGTTTGATACTGTATTGAGAAAATGTTTTCATATTATACAGATATTTGACAGTTTGTATTGAAAAAATGTTTCCATAATTTAATAAAAAGGTGATACAAAATACACATGTTTGATACTGTATTGAGAAAGTGTTTTCATAATTTAGTCAAAAAGAGATGTCAATAATTTATAAGGCAATTCAGAAAGTAAAAATAATGTCCAGGGCTAATTCAAAAGCCCTAGATTGGTTTTAACACAGCCAAGCCAACACACCAAATTGGTGTATGAGACCCCCTTGTTTGTGGGACAAAGGACCCCCCTCCGCCCAATGATTTTATTGGTAAATTCTATGAAGGTATACATACCCTACCCCCCTCTGGATTTGAACCTGTGACCTCTTAAGAGGAAACACATGTTATTAAGCATTAGGCCCACTCAGGCTATATATAATAATCTATTTTTAATTGCCCAGCAATTTGACTGGTAAAGTCTACCCTCTGGATTTGAACCTGTGACCTCTTAAGAGGAAACACATGTTCTTAACCATTACGCCCACCATTACGCCCACTCAGGACTACACAAAAATAAATCTAAATCTATATCAATACCAATTCCAATATCATATTAAATATTTTTTGAATTTAATTAATATAATCGATTTTAAATTAAAATTTATTAAACCTAAAAATTGATTAAATAAATTCAAATACATTCCTAATTTAAAATACATCTCAATAAAATATATTCATGTTTTTAATTAATTTTTTATATTTTCTAAATTAAATGTTTAAAGATATTTTTTACATTATTTTATTATCATTATTCATATTATAGATTAACCAAATCTTTCCCTTATTGCAATTCATTATTTATTAGTTAAATATATTTGGTTATTTGATTTTTGTTTATTTATTGATTAAATAAATTCAAATACATTCCTAATTTAAAATACATCTCAATAAAATATATTCATGTTTTTAATTAATTTTTTATATTTTCTAAATTAAATATTTAAAGATATTTTTTACAATATTTTATTATCATTATTCATATTATAGATTAACCAAATCTTTCCCTTATTGCAATTTGAAATAATTTCATTATTTATTAGTTAAATATATTTGGTTATTTGATTTTTGTTTATTTTTTTAGACTACCACTATAAACTAGAGGATAGAGTGAGGACCCAGATTTTAAGAGATACATCAAAAAAACTCACTCAAAGTTTATCCTTCCAACCTTATCACAAAGGGCCATGCTTCATCCGGGATTTGAAACCGGATGAAAAGCTTGCAAACACAACTTCCCAACCGTCTCTCCTATTTTTGTTTATTGAACCAACACTTCTACTTAGGATTGGATCACTTTGAGTCTTTGGGAACAGTTGGTAACTGAGTACAGGGAAGTATATCTTCTTTGAAAATGTCTGAATAGAGAGACTGAAGTATATCTTCTTTGAAAATGTCTGAATAATTTAGTAGATTCTTTGGAAAACGTTGTTAACAGTTAAATTGTTCTTTACTTTATAAATTGATCATACTATATGTTGCGTTTATGCAGTTTGTGTTCCTCTCCGAATGGGTAAAGGAGGTCCACGCTCAAGTTTAAATGAATTCAACATGAAAATGAAATGGTCGAAACCTGGTTATGGCATATCAAAAAGGGGCGGCATGGATCACAAACCAAGGTATCTTCATGGGTTTTTTTGATGGTTGATAGAGTGTGGATCATTTGATTTTTCTGAAGATCTAATTTTATGAATAATTATTGATTTATTGTGGTGTGGCTTGCAGATTCGTGTACAACGTTATGGTGCAGCCTCCCAATTATAGAAAACTTTCAATTACAGGAGAGGAAAAAGAACACGCAGAGGAGGCCAAAGACTCCGCAGCTTTCATGATGATCAATGAACTTGTGAAACATGGATTATGTCAAAAACGTTGAGATTTAAAAGCAAGGATTATACCTTATAACACAAGCTACAAAAATTAAGATTTTTCAATAGCTAAGCAGAGAATGGAGATAACTAATCAAAATTGCATTTTTCAATGGGTAAGTAAAAAGTTGTGAGAGATAAGTTCCGTAATTCATTAATCTTCAAACTGATATATTTATGAATTACTTATTAATCTTCAAACATATATATTTATGATTTTTTTGTTATGTTATAAGGAATGAAAAATCAAA
This sequence comes from Picea mariana, assembly GCA_032191745.1. Taxonomy (NCBI): domain Eukaryota; kingdom Viridiplantae; phylum Streptophyta; class Pinopsida; order Pinales; family Pinaceae; genus Picea; species Picea mariana. The sequence continues at coordinate 30,996 of JASDQU010435633.1, forward strand.
TGATTTGGAATTTTAGGTAAGATTACTTAACTTTAAGAGATGGCTAATAAGAAAAGTAAAATTTATAATGTTTAGTGTTCTTTTACTGCACACCTTCCAAGAACATCTTGGAATTTTACACACAACAAAAATACTTAAAACTTCGCTAACACATAATCATAAAATAAATATAAAAAATATTTCATTTAACTCATTGCCTTGTATCCTTTGTTCTTGTTCCTTTTAATTTCCACCAAAGCTCTTACAAATTGTATTGAAATGTATTTCTACTTAAAATTTAGTGATATGATTGTTTTATGGCTCCTTATTTCCCAACATCATGGGTCACACCATCACATCTAGAGGCATAGGTAGTAAATGTATAAGTTATAACAATTCTTTCTTTTGTAAACAATGTTTTCTGTTAACTTTGATGGTACTATTAAAAGGGTTAATATCATTTTGAAATAGTTTTAAGTTTGATTTTCAAAAGTGATAATGTATATTGAAATATATTTTTGCTTTAAGTTGAGGGTTATTATTATTATGGTTCATTCATATTGAGTAGGTCATTGTGTTTATTATACAATAATATTTAGGGGCATAGGTATTAAATGTATTGAATTTATAACATTCTTTCTTAGTAAGAAATGTTCTTTTTTAATGTTGAAGGACATGTTAAGAGGTTTAAATATCATTTTGAAATATGTTTGATTTTCATAAATTAATATTGTCATTTGTATGTGAATGGAGGGTTGATAAATTTATTTAGTAGAAAATTTCTAAATATGTACATTGGGAGAGAGTGTTAAACCTAAGATTATGTGTCATGGACTTGTAAGTCATGCGTAAAATTTTTCAATTTTGAGACCATAGGTCATGCAACACTCATTTTCCTTGGCCATAAGGGCTTCACCAACCTATGTTTATTACAACCAAAAGAAACATATTCAATTATTAGGGTCTTTCCTATAACTATGTGAAATAGTTCAATTAAATAATGCACAATGAACAACAAACTAGCAAAGTTGAGAAAAGAATTGTAGAAAGAATGAAAGAATCATACTAAACAAATAAGAGAATGGAGAAAAACATGTGATATACTCTACATGGTGGAACTATTGCTCCATAATAGTGGCCTAGAGAGATGTGGAAACACATTGACAAAAAGTAGAGTGAACTGTCACCTAGTCCTAATTAATTGGCCATGCAATCATCTGTTAGTTGGCTCACACAAGAGGAGTGGACAAAATATGATGCATACACATGTGTGACACTCTCCTAAACTCATGCATGTGAAGTGTGCCCTTCTGGTGATGATACCAAGGTTAATGCTCCCTAATTGAAATGATCCCACATTCAACATGCAACACATGGTGATAATACTCAAGTTGTCATGCGAGTGTTGAATCCAATAGTCTAACTAAAGTGCAACTGAGTAATGACTAAAGAGGATGTCTCTCCCTCATGTAGCGGAGAATATTCCAAGGGAGAATGTATTAGACCAAAGGGGGCCCTCAATATAAACAAATGAAATTAGGAATATAAATACTAGTTGGGTGTGTAATATCTCCAATACCCCCTTGAATCCCTACTAGGGATTACACAATGAATGGGTCTTGGAAAGAAGCTATGTTAGGTACCCATTTTACAATTCATCTAAGAAACATTGAAAACTGAAAAATAATTATGAGGGAAAACATCACAAGAACCCCCACCCCTAAAAATACAATGCTAAAAGCGTCACAACTGCTAGGGAGTTGTTTCCTTAACTCCAATAATGTCTCGCAGAAAATGGAATTTATGTTTAGTGAAGTCTTCGTGAATATCATTTCAGTTTTTTAAAAAGAGGGAGAGTACTGCAAGTTAATGATTCCATCATGAATCAACTCTTGAATGGTTGCATGTGGATCTCAATGTGTTTGGCTCTCTATCATTGAACTGGATCTCTACAAAACTTTAGTGTGCTCTAGTAGTCACACCAAATGACATTTAGACGACACAATGAGATAGCACGCTCACTAAGGATGTGATCCAGATTATTTTCGCACAAAATGAGAGCAGATATATAATAAATAAATGCACAAAGATATCACATATATTCAATAATATAACATAAATGTATCGTATATGCAACCATAAACACAGATATATAGTAATACATGATTTCTATTAATGAAATAAATGTACAGAGACTGTAAAAATATAGAGTGAAAGACTTGCTATAATGGTGGCATCTTATCTCTGAGAAGAAATGTGACAGCTACTCGAATTCACAAGAAGATGATTATAAAGAGACTCTGAAAGCCCTTTTACAATAAACGACAATGCTAAAAACCCTAGACATCCAAAAACCTAACCCTAGGAGATGAAGTGCCAAAAGTCATGTGGGCCCCGTTTAGGTAAGTTAGTACATCAACTTCCCACGGTCGTAACTTCTACATACGATCTTTGTTTTAGGCGCATGATAGCCCATTGGAAAGGTATCATCGAGGAGATTCATTTTGGAGGAAATATTGAAGGAACTTTATTATTCCTCCCCATTTTCCTAAAAACTTCGTTTAGGGCCTGGAAATGGCCCTAGAAGTTAAAAACTGCTAAAAATAGTAAATTGCCAAAATTGCTAGAAAAATGTTTTGAGCCAGTTGGAAAAGGTGGGTGGTCATCGATATCCACCTGGATTAATCCTTCCTCCTTAGGAAGCAATGGTCTCCATTCCGTTGAGTGCCCGAGGGGGAGGGAAAAAAGTTTGTTGAATCTGAATCTTGGTGACTCAGTTGTTTGCCTTGCTAATGACGCCGTGCTGCTCAGTTTGTGGAAGTTTGTCATGAACCTGTTGAGGATGAGGTTGTTCAACAAGTCAAGCTACATGAGAGGACAATGTATAGAAGGAATATTTTCACTTTTCTACAACTTTTTCAATCTTCTTCTATTGGATAAAAGGTTCTTGGGGCGAGGTTGTAGTGGTTGCAGTGTCCTTATGTTCCCCTTTTGAACAGATTGTCAATAAGCTGAATTTTACAATATAAGATATTACCTTGTGGCACTGTTTAGCTGGAACAATATTCAAACTACCTTTGGTATTCTGTAGAGATGACCCCCTAGAGAAACAATGACACTACGGGGTCGATACTCATAAACAACATGGCATCTCCACATATATGGTTGGCCCAAGAGAACATCAAAGACATCCAGTGGGGAAACATCACATAATACCTCATCCTTGAAGGGTTGGATGTTCAAAAACTCCATTTTAGTTTGGATGTATCTGTGTAGATCCCCACGGTATTTCAAAACCAAATGTCATTTGGAGTATTTGATACATAGCTTGGTGCGCAAGGTATTGAAGGTATTGGTGAGCTCTGAAACTTCTTGGCCCCTCTCTTTCTGCAATGTGTTCCATCTCATGTAATGGTCCTCATAGTTGCCAATAGGGTAATGTTGTTCATTTACCACATCCACAAAAAAAACCCAAGTGGGCTCAGCCCCATATATTCCAGACTCCTCTGTGGAACTTTTCTCCCAGTAAGTTTCCCACCAATGTTTGACATGGGGGAGAGATTTAAGGAGTGTGAAGGTGATGTTTTCCCTGTCGAAAAAATTATGAACAGAGAAATAACCTTCTAATAGATTTAACCATTTGTTTAGGGCATCTGCATCTATATGACCTTCAAATACAGGAATATCAAAATTAACCTGTACCTTGAAAGGAGAGATGCTTCCAAAGTGGTTGTTTGATGAATATGCGCTTGTTGCTATCGGCAAGTGTTGAAGGTGTTAATGTTTATTCCATTATTATATTTCTTTTCATTTCAGTAGATAAGAGAAACATAAGAACAAGATCACTGAGAAATACACATTCACAAGCGACACAACATTTATCCTGGGAAACCCTCTAGGGGAAGAAAACCCAACAAAAACTACCTTATCATAAATTGCCAATACAATGTTCAAGAGATAAATCAAACCAATAGAGATAGTCCTCTCCAAAAGATGCGCCACTCTTCTCCCTCTCTCCTTTGCCGGTAGCAAATTAGAACTTGTCTCTCAAACTGAGCAAGTGAGGTGTTTTCAAATGAGGTGCTAGTCTCCTTTATTTATACAAGTTCTGGCATGTGTGAAGTGTCTCTTCATTGGCAGAGCCGAATTCTTAATCTGGGTGGGTAAACCCACCTTTATTATATTTCTAGGTCTTCTTATTTACTGTTGGGGCTGACTTCTTATTCTGCCTATTATAATTGTCTGTTGACCAATTCACAAAAGGGGATTTGGTCCTAATACAATTACCGACATGACTAATCCACAATGCGGTTTAATCCTATAAATAATATATCAAATAATAATAAGAATACTCTTCGCAGCTACATTATTTCAACACTCCCCCTTAACAAGAAGGGTCTTCTTCAATAGCATTAGGCGAGAGAGGTATGCATCATTAGTGGCATCAGGAGGACAGTATTGTCAATATCATCTTGAAACATTGGCTAACACATTTACGAGTCATCGAAAGTTTTCTTCATCGGCAACATCATCATTCTAGAAAGAATGCCATCATCATCTGCATTAATATGTATCAATAAAAATGATACCTCATCACAGCACTAGGCTGGCACATCACAGTACTAGACTGGCTCAATGCCACAGCTGATAAGCTGGTAGCTCAGTGTCAGTCAAATCTTGCTTTATGTCTAACAATAAGGTCAGAAGGAAGGAATCATCTTTCTTTATGTCTAACAACTAGTTCAGAATCAAGGAACATATCAACATCTCGCTTTATGCCTAATAACAAGGTTAGAAGCGAGGAATAATCTTGCTTTACGTCTAACAACTAGGTCAGAAGCAAGGAATCACACATCATCTCGCTTTACGTCTAACAACAAGGTCAGAAGCGAGGAATCATCATCATCTTTCTTTACATCTAACAATGAGGTCAGAAGCAAGGAATCATCTTGCTTTACGTCTAACAACTAGGTCAGAAGCAAGGAATCACACAGCGTCTTGCTTTACATCTAATAACGAGGTCAGAAGAAATGACTCATCTTGCTTTCCATATAATAGTGAGGTCAGAAGCAAGGAACACACAACGTCATGCTTTACGTCTAGCAGCGAGGTCAGAAGCAATGACTCATCTTGCTTTACATCTAACAGCAAGGTCAAAAGAAAGGAACACACAACGTCATGCTTTACGTCTAACAACAAGGTCAGAAGCAATGACTTATCTTTCTTTATGTCTAACAGCGAGCTCAAAATCAAGGAACACACAACGTCATGCTTTACGTCTAACAGTGAGGTCAAAAGAAATGAATCATCTTGCTTTATGTCTAACAGCGAGGTCAGAAGCAAGGAACACACAACATCATGCTTTACGTCTAACAGTGAGGTCAAAAGCAATGACTCATCTTGCTTTACGTCTAATAGTGAGGTCATAAGAAAGAAATAAATATATATACTCCCCCTTTCAGGATGGGCCCTTTCAGACTATACCAAGCTTATCTCGAAAGTGTTCAAACTTTACACGAGATAGAGGTTTGGTCAACACATCAACAANGTATTGGATCTTCAAGTCTCCTCTCTGTATCATGTCGTGGATGAAATGATAGTGGATCTATATGTGCTTTGACGTGTCATGGAATACAAGATTCTCTTTCATCTTTATGCAGCTCTGGTTGTCACATAGGATCATGGTTGCTCTCATCTCCAAGTCAAATAGACTAGTTAGCAACTTTTGAAGCCATATAGCTTTGTAGCTAGCAGAACATGTGGCACGGTACTCTGCTTCCACTGTGCTGAGAGCAATACTGGATTGCTTCCTACTCTGCCACGAGATCATGGTTGACCCCAAACTGAAACAACATCTGGAAGTGCTTTTTCTTTCTGCAACGCTTCCTACCCAATCTGCGTTAGTATATCCACTCAATGTGAAGTCATGATCTCCATCATAGCTAAGACCATAATCCATTGTACCCTTAAGGTACCTCATCACATGTTTTTCAACCACTAGGTGAACACATCTGGGCTCTACCAGAAACTGACTCAAGGTGTTCACTGCAAAACAAATGTCTGGTCTGGTGTTCATCAGGTACATCAACAATCCAATAATTTTTTTGTACAATGTGGCATCTATCAAGTCTGACGAAGTATTGACCAACAGCTTCAGCTTTGTTTCCATGGGTGTATTCATGGGCTTACATTCTAGCATGTCGAATCTCTTTAAGATTTTGACCGTATACTTCCCTTGGTTAAGGAAGATTCTTTCTGGACTCTGCCATACCTCAAGACCTAAGAAGTAATGCATTAGGCCAAGGTATTTCATTTCAAATTCTATGGCAAGTCTCTTTTTACATTCAGTGATGAGCTTTTCTTCTCTAGTTAAGAATAAGTCATCCACATACAGTAGTAGGATTACTGGTTCATATCCATAATTTTGAAGTAGAGATTTGAGTCTGCTTTAATCTTGGTAAAGCCTAAGCTCATCAAGAAACTATCTATGCAGCCATACCAAGCTCTAGGAGCTTGCTTCAATCCATATAAGGATTTCTTCAATCGACAGACATGAGACTTCCTGTCTTCAACCTCAAATCCTTAGTGTTTCTCTATATACACTTACCCTTTGATAACACCATTCAGGAAAGCTATCTTCATGTCCATCTAGTGTAGCTTCCATTTCATCTTGGCAGCAAGAGCTATAATGGTTATGATCAAAGTGTATCTAGCCACATGAGCGAATGTCTCTTCATAGTCAATGCCCTCCTTCTGGGAAAATCCATGAGTGACAAATCTTTCTTTATATTTCTCAATACTTCCATCAGCAACATGTTTTATTTTGAAGAGCCATTTTGATGATACCACATCCTTAATTTTTGGTCTGGGAACTATTTCCCATACATCATTCTTTATTATGGATTGGTATTCCTCTGCCATGGCATCTTCCCATTCCTTCTTTTGAATGGCCTCTTCAAAGCATGTAGGTTCTTCATCAAGTAGATTGTACATCAAAACTGTGTAACTGGAGAATGGATTTGGTCTTTTCACCTGTCTTGTGGTTCCTTCTGGAACACCATACTTATCTCCATCTTGAATAAGCTCTCTTTCCCATGTAGGCTTTCTTTTATGGGAGAAGGTCATTTGAGGAGGTTCTTCAACTTCTGTTATGTCATGATCTTCAGGAGTCTCCTCATCATGGGAAGTGACGATTTCCCTTACAGGTTCTGCAACTCTGGTAACTTCCCTCACGGATTCTGTAGTCTTGGGATTTATAGGTTCCTCTTCTTACATTTCTTCAAGTTGACATGTTCTTGATTTCTAAAGTGCTGCTTCTTCATCAAAGGTCACATCCCTACTGATCTCAATATGGTAGTGACCAGATATGTAGATTCTAAAGGCCTTGGAGACCTCATAGTATCCCACAAATATTCCCTTCTTTCCAGAGGGTTCCAGCTTGTTTCTTTTCTCTTTAGGTATATGAATAAGAAATGGATAACCAAATATTTTTGAGATGGATTACCTCTGGCTTCTTTCTGCTAAACATCTCTTCTGATGTCTTGAGCCCAAGTGAACTATGGGGAAATCGGTTCTGCACATAAATAGTTGTCATTTTTGCTTCTGCCCATAAGCACATAGGAAGATCTTGATCTTCACAGCTGCCAGCATGGTTCTGTTCTTCTGTTCAGCTACACCATTGATAACATTCTAGGATTTGGTAGATAATGCAACAAGGGAATTGCAAGTTAAAGTAGTAACAAGAAAGCTTTGTCACAGGAACAAAGTAAAACCTTGGATGCTAATAATATATATGCAGAGAATGATAATTTCATTCTAGTAAAAAAATAGATGGTTATTTGTGAGTGAATTATTAAATATAAATAATTCTAACATGACTTTGTAAAATTTGAAATTGTTACAATAAAATTATATTGTATATTGTGCAAGAAGCACTAAAAATCTATTTTCTAAATGTAATATGCAATCATTATAGGAAAAATGGTATTCAATGTGGTGTTGTTGAAATCCATAACAAAGACTACATCCTAAGATTTCAATAGCCAAGAAAATTATGAGATATAATTTCATATTTTGGGAAAAATTGAATTCCTTATTAAATAAATTTGAATTTCTAAATGAACGTTTTATAATATTATCTCATAATGATTGTATGTGTGTGATATAGATGAGATAATATTGATTAAAGTTCAAATGATTGGGAATAAAAAATACTATTGGAGACACTGGAGCCCTATAAATGTAGAACCTTGGTGGGGTTCTACTAATGACTCAACACTCTCCTTGTGTGTGAAATCCCGGGAAATATGGATCATTGAGGGATTGTGTAGCAATGAAGGGATACATGAGCCTGGAAGGGTGAGTGCAACAAGGAAGAGGAAATTTGGGGATGCTTATGGAATGATAGCTATAATCATGAGGGTGTGTTAAATGGAACAATGACATGAATTATTTCTTGAAGCAACTCTATGGAATAGAGAAAATGACTTCCAGCTACAGTACGAATACATGAATTGGTGCTTGAAAAGTAGAGCACTAAGAAAACAACAAGCTTCCAATAGAAAATGCTTTGAGAAATTTGAAGAATATTTGAATTTTTTATGGTATATAATGCATAGAGGATAGCGCATAAATAAGGGGGAGAGGATTGTAATACCCTAGGCCGATCCCCAATTGTAAATGTAAATATGTTTTATAGGATGGTGGGCCCAATTATTATAGGCCAGAAGGATTATGTGATTATTGGGCGATAGATTCTAGATGCTAAAGGCCAATGATCATATTATTATAATATGTAAACACTCATATCATTAATAAAGTACATCACTATTGCAGACCGACCCACACATAAGCATGGGGGGATAAAATCCACTAGAAATGGAAAGGGAATAAGGGTTCTCAATCCCAATGGAATATTATATTAATATTCCTTAAATATTATGGATATAAATATATCCTAAGTTCTTAAGTAGGGACAAGGCACGTGAGTAGTTTTCTCTGAGAAAGAACCTACTCAGAATTGATCCCTGTTGCCTTGGGAAATAACTACAAGGCTATGTGACTTCATTTCCAACCTATTGATAAAGACCTCAAAGGGAAGTGGATAAGTTGAGGGATTTTTTATAATAGAAGGGGCACACTTCATGGAGTGGGACAAAAATGTGGGAAATGGGAGACTTTAGGATAGTTGCAACAACTGGGCCCCTTGGACTGAGATATTCTACAAATTACCAAACCCTAGACTGGCTTACAAATCCCTTTTCCCTGGTAGAGTTTATCCCCATCTCAGGGGTGACCCACTGTTGATATTATGAACAATGTGGTCTATGGATGGGAGGAATGTGGAAGGTCTGCATGTAGTTGGTGTTTATTTCATGAGATAAGTGTCTTTCATGTGCTTGTTTTATTTACTATGTATATAATCATGGGTCTTCTATTATGGAATCTCTATGATAATTTTGTTTATAAATGATTATTGTTATTCCTCTTAACTCTATTCATATGAAGAACATATTAATAAATTTAACGGTATCATAATTTGAAATTTGGATGTGGAATTTTCCAGTAGGTGGATAAGGATGCTACACCACCCACCTATTTATCTAGATCAAAGCACAATTTTCCATTTTGGCAGTTTTTCTACACTTTTTCAGGTCTTGAAATTCTGGGGCCCTTTTGAAGCCTTAAAAAATATTTTCTAGGCTTGGAAACACCCACACAATAATTAAAGGAATGGTATGGGCCAACTAGAATGTGTACTTTTCAGTGAGAACTTTTCAATGGGATATCAAGCATGCCAAAGGCAGATCACATGTATAAGTTACTACCCTAGGAAGTTGGCCTACCAACTAGCCCCATCAGGGCCCACAATCCTTTTGGCATTTCATATCCTAGGGTCATGTTTGTGAATGCTTAGGGTTTTTCCATTGCTCCTTTCTAATAAAAAGGAATTTTGGCCTCATTGTAATGTTCTCTGGCCAATAAACATAACCATCACATCTCTTCTCAGAGATCAACTACCACCATTCGAGCGATTTTGTTTCATTATGCATTCTTTTTATATTTCAACACAATTCATTTATTCATAGAAGTCAAGTTTCAGTGTACCTCTATGTTTTTGTGATGACTCTATATTTCATTTTTTTCAATTTATAAATTTGGATCATATGTCTCCCTAGTTAATCTCTAAATTAATGAATGTTTTATTAGTTAAACTCTACTTAGGAACAAGAATTAAGTTCTGGTCAATATGTGGTTGATTTTTCTCCACCATGCTTCTTGTGAGTTTTCGAGCTTGGTGGTATTAATGGAGTTTCTACTATTGGAGTACTCCCCATGATTTTCCTCTTTCATGTCCTCTTTTGATGTGATATGAATCCCTTGGATTTATGAGAGATAATGTATTCACCATGACTATGATGAATACTCATTTCTTCTTCATTTTCTCTAACAATTGCATCATGTTATGGATTGAACCCATCCTAGTTTAAGAAGTCGATATAATTATCATTTCTAAGATTAAATTATTTTTCACTCATTTTTTTAATGGTACCATGGTGATATATGTTTCCATAATGGTTCCTAGGGTTTCACTAAACTTCTTAGAAATTTCACACAAACTCTTCCACAAGTAATAAGGAAAATTCAACTGGAGGCCTGATTCAAAATGGAGTAACAATACAATCTGGTATAGAAATATAATTACATACCTTCCTTCACACATCGAGTACTTTTGAAAAGTAAATAGAATAATTCTCCATTCCTCCCTAATCCATGAATGAAGGACCCCTTTCTTCCATTTGGCATTTTGATGCACAAACTTGAGAAATTAGACACATACATGTTTCTCTACTAGTTTATTTGTAAACCACCTCTCTCCTTTTTGAGACAACTTAGTGGCTCGATCCAATTTACTCTTTGATACCCCCATTACAAGAACACCAATTCTTGATACTTTTCCATCGAAACCCTCTGTGAATTTTAATACAATATGATCATTATAACCATTAAATTTGGCAAAGAAAGAGTGCCATGTTGTGCTTGTAAAAATATTTTTGCATGTGTTATACTAAGGGAGCCCTTCCAATATTGTGATGGTTATAGGCCCATGTCAATCACCCCTTATTTCCTCATGCTCCTTTCACACAATCGGAAAGTGTTTATGAGCAGAGAGATGGATATACTACTTCAATGCTCCACAGCTAGTTAGTTAGGTAATGTAAAAGATACAATGGTCATAAGAAACAAATTTCAAAATTGAGATCATATGAGTCTCAGATGAAATCAATACATTCATTTGAATGAGTGGAAAAAATCAAATTTAAGGGATAATTATTACACGAAATCACGCTAACGTGCGAAAGACAATTTGTAACTTAGTGGTTAATAGTGAGGTTTTAAGGGAATGATAGTGGATATTGGTAGGTTTATGATATCGAAGGTAGGAAATAATGTAATATGAAATGGAATAGAATTACAATAAAATGTGGTAAATAGGATAGTTGTAATATATGATCATAGAATGAGATAACAAGCTTAGAGTGTTTCTTTTATAATAAATTTCCTTTATTTCAATAGATTAGAAGGATTATAAAATTATTTACCTCAAGTTACTGTATTTCTCCTGAAGCTTGATACTTGAATAAATGAGCATTGAATTTGGGCCATTTTGAGGAGAATTGGATCTTTGAAGACTAATGGAAAAGTAATCATACCCAAAAATCTGAATGTTGTTGTCAAAGAGTGTTGATGTCGCTAAAGGATGTAATTAAGATTTATAGAATGCTGATTATTGATGAAAATCTAAAAATGATCCATGAATACTTGGAGTAGTAATATATAGAGTGATGCATTTTGGGCTTCAAGCATAGAAAACAAGTGAAAATTGAGAAGCATGTGTTATAAACCATACGAAAGGAGATTGAATTTCTTTGTAAGAGTTGAGATTGGTACATTGCACTAAAGTAAGATCCATGTAATCAAATGTATAATTTCATAGGTATTAAACTTATGTGTATGAGCCAAAAGTACATAAGAATTTATGAGAATGATCAAGGTATTGTGACCTATAATAGGTGACCCAAATTTGATGACTGTTATTGAATTGCTGCTACAGAAAATGATAAAAGAATGATCTTTTATTCATGCTTGGAAAGTTGTGCAAATTATAAAAATGTTGGAAATCATGGTTGATAGGTGGATGACCATATGTTTATGTTTTGAAACCATATCCAAGCCACAATATAGTCTTGGGACATGTGGAACCATATAAAAATAAAATTCTACTACACAAAAATAATTGTCACTGCTACAAAAATTCTGGTAATTGTTATTAGATGAGATTTATAACATGTCCATGCATCCCTTATCATGTTTTTTCTAAAACTTTCACCTACGTGATACTCAAATTATCATATTCTCATCAAAACCTATGTCTCATAATTTTTTAATTCACCCTCATATGTTTGAATTTGATGCACAAATATCGTCCCTGAAAATAGTTTGTTACATGAAATCAGGATGCTACAACACTTTACAGGGGAATTTTGGTAGCTACAAAAAATATCTGTAATAATTGAAAATCTATAAATGCATAAATTAACTTGCTCAAAATATCTTCATATGGAAAAGTAAGCTACGATCTTGTAAAAATATCCTCTTCAATATTTGTTTGAAAGAAACCCTGTCAAGATGAGGCATAATTCAAATTTTATAATATTGAAATGCTTGAAAATTGTGTTGTTCCAATTTACCTTCCTAATATCATGATGATATAAAAATTATGAGAAGAAGATGAGTATTGGGTGCTTGGATGCTTGGGCCAGAAAAGTATGTTGAAGAATTTCTTTCGGAGATCTAAATCTACATCTAGAACCATAGAAGGACATTGATAACTCAATTCTCTTTGTCCCCCAAGTTGAGGATGATTCATGTCCTCATGTATCCTTATGATATCTGATATTTAAGTCATGTTGGATTTCTAAAGGAGAGGACAATAGGAAGATTGAAGCATTGCAATAATTATGCTACATGAACAGAGGAAACTGCTACATGAAAATATGAATCTACTACAAGAATAAAGATGTACTAACTTGAAATCCTTTTCCTTTTCTCCATATTGAACAAATTTTATGCAATGAAGGTGGTTTGTGCCGAATTTGGTGTGTTGGTACTAATATTTTGAATATTGTAGATGCTGCTAAAAAAATATAACACCAATTGCACTTATTCATCATGCTAATCATAAAATTTTCAAACATGTTTGTTGATCATGTTGAATGGTGCTGTCCTCATTGATTTTTTTTTTTTTTTGTATTTCCATGGGAAGAATGAAGTGGTTTCTGAGTGACATTGAAAAATCTAATACAGGAAATAAACTACTCAAACTAAAGTTCTGGAGTTGATTTTTAATGGAAATTGTTGCCATAACAAAAAGAGGATGCAATTATTGTTTGGAACATCTCATAATCTTCATTTATAATGTGAATCCATGGTACAATTATTTCCATGCGAATGGATGTGATCATGGTAAGAATGGAAATAAATCATTGGATTACCGACCATTAATGGATGCCAATAACCAACACGAGACTACTCACCAATTATGTCAATGAGTGTTAAGGTACCATAATTCATCCTGTCATAAAAAAGTTAATGTGTTGGAGTCAAGTAAGCTATACGATATGATAGTATGGATAAATTAATGCATCCCTATTGCTCTCAACATGGAAACATGTCATTGAGGCATACCAATTCCAAGGAATAATAAATATCTCTTGATCTTGATCCTAGATAAAATGTTGAAGTTGATGGGATAATACCTGTTGGAAGGAAGGCTTGAAGGAATCCCACATCATCTAGTATGAGTATATAACAAAAATGGTTTGAAGAACCATAAGACAAGAATGGACCAACATGCATAACTTATTCATAAATGTTTTTGCCATTTTTTTGGTTTTCAATAAAAACTCATGTCCAGTTGTGCTGGTAAACTGGTTTTAACAAATGGAATTATTTTTATGTTTACTATTTTGTTTATTTTTTTATTCATCTACCCTTCCCCACTCTTCTTGAAAAAGAAAATATCTTTCAACTATAGGATTAATTCCAATGGATCCATGTGCATAAAATGATTATAAATAATCTCATATTTAGGTTTGAAATATATACTTTGATAGTGTTAAGGTCCTAACCCGAACACAGGTAGATCAATGTATTTGGATGTAATAAAGGTCAATATTAATAAGGCCTTTCAATAAAATAGAATAAGGCGGATGTAAGAAGACCTAATAGAAGCTTCTGCTTCTAGAAGGATCTTCCTCTAGATGCTTCTCTTAATAGACATATTTAGTATAAATAAGGGTCGAGGGTATGAGAACCGTAGATTGGAGATTATTGTAACAGAGCATTGCTTGACTCGAGGTTTCCCCCTCGAAGAGTCCTGTGAACATTTCTTTCTGAATCAAAGTTCTATTTATATTGCTATTTCGTATATCATTTATGTGTATTGTGAAGATTATGTTGGATATTTTATTGTTATTCTGCCATTTCTAGCATTTTATTTTTG
>JASDQU010435633.1:53370-63539 GCA_032191745.1 Picea mariana
CTATCTCCTCGAGTCTCACCCTGAGATCTTGCATCTGGCTTTCCATCGCAGCATTACCTGCTGGCCTACCTCTTCTTCGGGCATCCCTGTCCTCACGATCAGGCGATTGCTTCTCTCTTCTGGGCGGCATGGTGTAATCCACTTCTCTTTGCTACCTGAACAAAGAGAACTCCTTTCCCCACTCTGATACCACTATGATGTAAGCTGCCTCTCGACGACAACTCGCTCCCGCCAGGACCTTCTTCGACCTCGGCCCGAAGAACTTCAAAAGTTCTTCTGATCTCCTTTCGAGAGTCCTTCGTACCCACGGTAATCTTCCTCTTGCATGGTCCTCCCTTTCTTGGTTATCGGAGGATCGACCCTCACGTCTTCGCGAGTTCACCAGTTGAGTACTAAACCTTTGGATCCCCGAGACCCGATGTCTCTGGTCAACGTTGACCTTCCTTCAACGTATCGGGATCTTGCGCTATCGCAACTTCGTGACTCGCGTCACTAAACTCTCGGGTTCCCAACCTCCGAGATCCGAGACGTCGAGATGACAACAACTTGCTATCTCGCCTCTCGCTTCCTCGCCACTCGCGAGACCAATCCCTTAACTTTTCAAGTCCCGAGACCCGATGTCCCGAGACCACCTGTCACCTCACCTTAATTGAGGGCCCCATGACCCACGAAATTTCTGGGGCTCGCACCTCGCGATCTCGCGATCTCCTCGACCAAACTTCTAACCTCTTCCGCGCGAAGTGCCGGTGTGCGCGACCTCCGAGTAGAGTCGTGATCTTCGTGATTCTTCACAATGAATTCAAGTCGTTGATTCTCTTCCTCTTGAGGAATCTCTCTCCACCTGGAAGCTTCTCCCGATTCAGACTTTCTTCCATCTGCACTATAGACTTCACGTCCACTTCTCCTCCTTACGCAATTCCTGAATAAGAAGTGTCTCTCTTTGAGACCCGTCTGCCAACCTGCTCGCTTCTCCTGCGACCTGTTCACGAATATCCTCTCTACTTCTCTTCGACTACTTCGAAGGCCTATCTTTACTAAACTTTCACAACTTCTAAGCTTTTTCTGAAAGCTTCCTGCTCGCACTCCTTGCGGTGATACTTCAAACACGCTAAGTGTTGAAGCCTTCTCGACCTTTCACACTCCTGTAGCAATAGTCTATCAATGCCTTGGCTCAGAATCACAATTCTGAGACCTCATCTAGCCTGCGCACGTCTTGCACGGCTCTATCTACTCAAACCAACTTCTGGTTGCACGAGAATGAGAGTTTAACTGCTAAGCCTCATCAACGCACTCCATGCGGATGAATTCAACTGCACTCTATGCAGGAATCTCCTGGCTTAAATAGAGAAACAATTGAAACTTATTTCCTCATTCTCTCAGGTTTCGAACCTGGTATGCAATCACATATGCAGAATATAAAAGATAGGCATAAAAGGAAGCAAGTATGCAAAAGAATAATATCAACAACACACAAAGATCAAACACATCCATGGAATTGAATCAAAGTCTTTCTTCTATTAATTCAATCTATACATGGGTGTCTTCTACAAGTTCTTTGTTTGCTCTTTTCTTGCTCCTGTTTCTCATATGAATACTTTAAATGAATTACAATGTATATAGGAGGGTGCCTATATTCCGTTTGCCCTCACGAAAGTAAAACTGTCTAATCTAGACTTAATTATTTTATCTACTTACATTAAATCTAATAAATGTTTCAGCTACCTAAGGACGAGAGATTAAAGGCTCAAGGTCCGTTTACATATGCAAGTGCGCTTCATCACATCAACACATTAATGTTTGGCACAACATATCAAGGTGTTTCAAAATTTGGTGACGGCGTTGTCCAACTGTCTTTTCTGCTCCACGTGCTGGCTCACTTGATGAGGTGTGGATGCTCCTACATCAATCATGGAGGAGAATATACCTCAGAAGAGCTCATGAACTTCTGCAAAGATGTTGGGATCAAGATCCCCAACAAAATGGTGTAGCTGAACGGAAGAACAAAACCATGTTGGAAGCTGTGAAGATCAAGATCTTCCTATGTGCTTATGGGCAGAAGCAACAATGACAACTACTTATGTGTAGAACTGATTGCCCCATAGTGCACTTGGGCTCAAGACACCAGAAGAGATGTTCACTGTAAATAAGCCATAGGTAAGGCATCTAAAAAATATTTGTCTATCCATTGCTTATTCATATACCTAAAGAAAAGAGAAACAAGATAGACCCTTCAGGAAAGAAGGGAATATTTGTGGGGTCTCCAAGCCCTTTAGAATCTACATACCAAGTCATCAACACATTGAGATCATTAGGGATGTGATCATTGATGAAGAAGCAAAACTTAATAAATCAAGAAGATGCCAGCTTGAAGAAGTATATGAAGAGGAACCTGTAAATCCCAGGATTGCAGAATCAATGAGGGAGGTTCCCAGAGCTGCAGAAACAGTGAGGGAAGTTGTAACTTCCCCTGATAAGGAACTTCTAGAGGACCATGATATAGTAGAAGTTCAAGAACCTCCTCAAATGACCTTATCCCATAAAATAAAGCTTTCTTGGGAAAGAGAGCTTATTCAAGATGGAGATAAGTATGTTGTTCTAGAAGGAACCTCGAGACAGGTGAAAAGACCAAAGCTATTCTCCAATTACATGGCTTTGATATGTGATCTCCCAGATGAAGAGCCTACCTACTCTGAAGAATCCATTTAGAGAAAAGAATTCGCAGATGCCATGACATAGGAATACCAATCCATAATGAAGAACGAAGTATGGGAAATAATTCCCAGATCGAAGAATAAAGATGGGGTATCCTACAGATGGCTCTTCAAAATAAAACATGTTGCTAATGGAAGTATTGAGAAGTTTAAAGCAATATTTGTCGCTCGTGGATTTTTCCAGAAGGAAGACATTGACTCATGTAGCTAGATACACTTCAATCAGGACCATCATAGCTCTTGCAGCTAAGATGAAGTGGAAGATGCACCAGATGGACGTGAAGACAGCTTTCCTAAATGATGTCACTGAAGAGGAAGTGTATATAGAGCAACCCCAAGGATTTGAGGTTGAAGATAGGAAGTCTTATGTTTGTAGATTGAAGAAAGCCTTATACGGATTGAGTTGTGGAGTGCCATCCATAGTGGCCCAACGAAGAGGGATATTATTAATAAATTTTGATCTAGGAGGAATAAATTGTACCACAAGTGATGAAATGGTTACAGATAGTGGAGGGTTGAATGCTGAAGCATATTCTTTGGCTCCGATATCTTCCACAGTCACAACCTCCACTTATGAAGCATTATATTATGATGGTTTTGTAGTTGATATATCGATTGGACCAATCAAAACAAAATTACCATATTGATCAAGATGACACCTTAGCGGAGGTGGGGGAAAATTATTTCTATTTTATTTTTCTAGTGGAAGACCTTCAATTCTCCTTGATCTACGGGGTGTTTGATCAACCAATTTGAGTTGTTATCTCTAGTAAATTATCCATACACCTTCTTAAAGCAATATACGACCACCAAGAACACCCATACAAAAGTATTAGAGGTAACAACAAACACAAACTACTTTGCCAATATCTTGACTTATGTGGATTAGGCCATGAAATCGTAACAGTGAAGAAGTAAGGAAGGGAGCTTCGAGACAAATGAATAGGTTGAATAATTCTCGTGGACCAATGAATGAAGGAAAGAGAAGTAGTTATCCCAACCTCCATCTACTAGCCTTATCCAGTTCAATTACCCATGCTTCATGGGGCAGCCTCCAACAGTACTGAATAGTGGGATACAAAATCTGCCTTAGGTACCATGAAAAATCTTTATAGTCACCTATGAGTTCCCTAGGAACACCAACTATGGTTACCAACTCGCAGTAAACATTCAGGGAAACAATCGATAGTCACAAAAAATGTATGGGAACGGTAACAAATCCCAAAGCCTCAAAAGAACTACCCCTCATGAGGTAAGGGCATTGACGAAACCCCCAATATATGATCTCTCCACTTTGCTCGGTTAACCTTCGGAGGGGAATCTCCTTGGATATCCCTTACTTGGCCTCATTCTTAGCTCCTGTGTGATAGGAGTTTCTTGGCCACACCTATACAACAATAATATTTTACATTCCCTATCTCAAGCTCCTAAGTTTGTTTAGCAGCCTCAAAGAAATTTACTCTCCAACCTAAACCAAGGCCCTATCGAAAACATGTTGGTGTATTCTATTGAAACCAAAAATGTTTAATAATTTTTATTAAGCATTCATTTTGTTGGTTGTGACTTACTCAGAAGGTTTATGGATGAAACTTGGATTATGTTTTGATAGACCCAAAGAAAGATGAACACTTTTAAGAACACTATGCACAATGTTGTTTCTTCACTGAAAATTGAAAGTGCTAACAACACTTCAACTGAAAACAAACTCTCTTCTTTTATGTTTTTTGAAAATGAAAAAAATCCAATTTCTTGTATGCAATATTTCAAACCACTCTGCAATGCAACCTAAAATACTTCTTTGAAAGTTATCCAAAAATAATGCAAAATATTTTTACACAAGATTTCATTTGTTTTGTGGAAGGCTACTATAACTGAAAATAAACAACTTAGCAAAGAAAATTAAATTTCCGAAATACTTGAGTGCTAACAAACAATTTATTTTCTTGACTATTTTACAGGAAAAGGAAACAAGAGAAGAAAAACTAGAAAACAAGATATTTTATTTTTAAAACAAATGAATATGCAACTACAATGCAAATTTTGTTTTTCTTTTTATAAACGAAGGGAAGAAGGTCAAAAAGAAGAAAGTAAATAGTTTATAATCACTGGAACAACATTCAATCTAGAAACTAAGCCTAGACATACAACTAACCTTTCAACTAACCTTGATAACCTTATAAACAAAAGACCAAATTGACTGAAAGAAAGATATTTTAGATGATTTAAGAGTTTTCTAGGACTTGACAAAGCAATTAAAAGAAAAAACAAACCCAAGAGGTTCATCTTATGATGAAGAAGCAACCTATACCCTTATAAACTGAGAGATAAGCTGAAAAATCAAAATTTTACACAGATGTGTGACTATGTACACTAGCACTTGCGAATATCTGTGGGTTATACAAATTCAAACCCTCGATGTCCGTGACTCATCCAAAGCCAAAGCGCGGATGAACTAGTAAATTTTGAAAAATAAAAAGAGCCAACCTAGAAGGAGGCTTCCAAAAACCTTGGAAAATGTTTCTAGATGGCTAATTCTTTGAAGAAAAAGTCTAGAAAACAAGAAAAGGTATAGGAGTCAAATACAACACAAGACACCTTAAGAATGACCAAAACTAGGAGAAGAAATCCCCAGTATGGTTTCCAATTTTTTTTATGGTACTTTTCCCCTGTGACCTTGGGTCATGTCATAACAGAGCAAGACCATATATAAAAGCCATAAATCTACCCTAACATACAATAATAATATTAGAAGAAAAAACACTTTGAGAAGTGAAAGAGGGAGAGATAGATAAGGTGAGGCCTCACACCTTGTATCCTACGTATGATGTTGATCCTCTCTCTCCACCTTTGATGTTGCTCCTGATCTCCACTGGTATCAAACTACATCAGAATACCAATTCTATGCTGCAACAAGGTAGTTATATATTCAAATCATACATATAATGTGAAAATATTCAAGTATATGAAAGAAACAAGCATATATCAACAAATCAAAATCAATTTACACATGTATGGAGGAAAGAGAAACTCTTTTATTGAAAATAGTAAAAATGAGTAGCTACAACCCGACTCGAACCGTTAACACTTCCTCGAACTAATGGCACTTCCTTGAAGCCAACCACCCAGGTTCCTCCAATTTTCGTTCAAGCATAAAATTAACATAATGAACCTTCTTTAGATGACCCAAAAGGGATAGGAACACACCCTATGGTCATTTAAGCGAGAAAAATAAGAATTGGAAAGCAAGCCCCAGAGCAAGGGGATGCTACTCAAAGGATGAAGGGAGATAGGGAAGCATGCAAATTCAACAACATAACGTTTCACCTTGGTTGTACCCCTCACCCATTCCCCCCAAAGTTCGTTTACACCGTACTCAAGTATTTGAGGAGGTTGAATTCCATTGTGTATGGGCTCATGGGAGGTTAAGAACAAACCCAACTAAAAGCCTCACCCAAAAATGTGGAATTATTTTATTTTTCACATTTTTTTAGGGAATTTGTGAGTTGTATACTAGCAAAGCGTGAAAATCCTCAATTTGTACACTGATAACCTGCAATTGGAAATAAAATTGTTTTTTTTAGATGATTCTGATGCAAGAGTATGGGATTTACATTTGGAAGGTAGGGAAAATGACTGATCCATCCCACAAATGCATTGATGCAGAAAATTATGGTATAACACCTGGGTATCAAAGAAAAAATGCCAAGGTTTAGCATAAATTAAGTGACAGTCCCAATAATAGTGGCCCGACCAACTCTTGACTACATCCTGCTTGCAACAAAAAATGAAACCATTCTAGCTTCACAAAAATAAATGGAAAATCATGGCATGCCAAAGAAGTGGAACCCGATTATTCTCCATCCACAAGCTAAGGATGACCACTCAGATTCTCTAGCCATAAAAAATTCCAAAAATTGTCTTACACTCCATATTTGTGATTTGGATAACCTATAAGTCTTCCCCCAAAACCAATGCAATCCCACCACTATGAAATTTTACAACCTTTCACCACTTTCAATGAAGTTTCCCACTGACAAGAGCAAAGGAACCTACTAAATTTACTAATTGTTGAGCTTGATACCAACAAAACTAAGGTAATATCCCTCCTCAATATTTTTTATGCTAATGAGTACACACCAGAGGTCAAGCATATAGGAAATACCAAATATGAGGGATTTGTAGGCTCTCCCCACATAACAAAACACCATCTCGTATTTTCCCTGAAGATCCTTTAGGTATCCTTCCTAAGGATTGATGAAAAACACCTATAGAATCAATTTGACATCTATGTCCATCTAGATTAGTGGAAGACTCAAAGAGAGAGTTACCTGAGAGGTCAGTCAGACCCAACGAACTGAAAACCTTTTGATACAAATCAAGACCCAAATTAATGATGGGATTGGAAAAGATCATGTCTTCAATTAAAAAATCTTCATAGTAGTTCACCAAATATGGAGGATCGTCCATATTCCCTAGCCTCACTCCCAAGGGAAGCCACATGTATACCCAACCCTACAAATTCCATACAAAAAACCTCCTATGCTACATACACATAGTGGATCCCCTAGGGAGACATGATACATCTCATTCATAGCATAAAAATACAAATAAATCATGAGTACAAGAGTCAGTAGTTTATTAAATCCATTGTTGAAGAGTGCAAATAGAATAGTTGCCGGTATAAAGAAGCCACCATAGTTGGCGAATGTTTTTAGTGTTACAAAATTGGCAAAAATTGTCAAAACAACCTCCACAAAACATCTATTTTTGATAGTGTATGTTTTTGGGGAGATTATAACGGAACTTCATTATAACTAAAAACAAATTGGGCATGCAGAGGTTGTAGCAGATGTTTTTCTAGTTGGTGCACTTTAGGGTCTATACTCACGAGTGTGTTCTCAAACATAAAGCATCAGTGGCTACATTACACCAAAATCACTAGGCCAGTCCTAAAATATTGGGGCACTGTTGCGTTTATAAAAAATAACGCACCGATGCTTTAATAAAAAGAATGCACCGATGGAATATATGATACCAAGCACTGATGCATTCTATAACTTAAAGCACAAGTGCTTAACATTACAAGAAAACATCTGTGTTGTCCAAAAAATATTGGGGCACCGATTCTCTTATAAGTGATAATGCACTGGTGCTTTAATAAGAATAAGGCATCGAGAGAATCTATGATACCGTCACTGGTGCATTAAAAAACAAACCCTACTAGTGCATGATATTCAGAACGCATCGGGGCACATGTGGAATACAGAAGCATCGATGCATTTATTTATTAAACACATTGATAAAGGTTTTTTATTATTATAATTGTTGGTTAAAAGAGTATTAATATAGATGTTGGTTCCTTTTATATCAACACTGATGCGAATTTAATTTCGACACCAATGCATTATATATTGAAATGCGCCGGTGTTGTTTATCATTAAACACATCGATTGTAATTTTCTCTTTTTAGAAAAATCGACCCGTGACAATGCACAATTATTGTTATTTTTTAATTGCATTGTTCATAAAAAAAAATGACATATATCTTATAATAGAATTCATATAAAGTAAATTTTTGTTTTTGAATTTGGATATGATGTTTGGATTAATTTGTTATATCATCAGATTTCACATCTCTTCATTATAATATTTAATTATCCATAGATTTAATCAATGATGTAACATTTCACAACAACATTAGACAACACAATAGAATAAAATAAAACACAATTTATTATATATGAATAATAGGCTCTTTGTCATACAAAATTGGTCGACACTTATTGGTAACTTCAATTGGGACACTATGTCCATTACATTAAACAAAATATCTAATTTTCATAGAATAATATTTCAAAAAATACAACATCTTGCATTGATATCGAAATATATTGATCATTATTCTTCATTGGAATTGTTGTCAGTGCTCGAGATACTTCCATGTCTTGGGTTATTTGGTCGAATGTTTTGTTGGTTGTCTTGATTGTTTTCCCTTTTTCAAATGATTCCAACTACAAAAATAAAAATAATGTGTAATGAGTGTATCTACATTTGTGAGAATAATGAAAACATAAATAAATAATATACATGAATGTAAATTGAAAAGTAACATACCATAGTAAGAATTGATTCATGATTGATACATATTTTTTGAAAATAAAATCTCATTCCTTTTGTCAACAACTGTTATGTTCGAACATTTCCATACTTTTAAAAAAATCAAATCTCATGCCTTTGGTCAACAACTCTTATGTTGGAACATTTCCATACTTTGTTTCATACAAGTTTTATACCCCATAATAAATCATAGATTTAATATAAAAGAATTTTTTTGTTCCCTTAATTATAAAATGAGAGAAGTAAAACAACATAAGATAGTTACAATTTCCACAATTAATTTTTGATATGCTAACATATACTTACAACCCTTACTTAACCCAATGTCAATCAATTCTTGCAAAGGCTCTTCTTTATATGTTAGCACCTGTTTGAATACATTCAAGGATGGTTGTTATAAAACAAATTAAAATATACAAAAATTAAATCTTAAGTTAATGTTATAAGCAAATAAAAATTACTCACAAAATTTGCTATCAACCCTTTTCTTCCTTCGTTATGTTTTATGTGCTGAATGGGTTCCATTTTGTTTTCTTTTTTGCAAGAAACTACTTGAAAATTATTATTTAATGCTAAATTATTTATTTGTATGTACCTAATAGAAAATTTCAATGATTTCATACATTTGAAGCACATTTTTGTTGAAATGGCTCCTCCTGCAATGCAATTATGTCCATTTTTTTTACCATCTCCTTGTACACTTTTTATGACATTCATACTGGCATATTTTGGATATAAGCTCGTTGATCCTTTGGGATTTTAATAATGTTCCTGAAAAAGGTGAGATGACAAAAAAATATTTTTATATTGATATATGAAAAGTAAATATAAAAAAATTGATATTAATAAAGAAATGGTTTGTAGTAATATATACGTATTCTAGAAAAACATTTTTAGGAATATGACTTTTTGAATGATTCTTTTTTGTTGTATGTTTTTTCTATTGCAATTATGATAGGTCTCATTGACCATTTCTCTAGAAACGCTTCTTGTAGTTTATATATAATGTGGTTCTTGGAATCATTGGATTGATTTCTATACTGTAAGTGGAAAGTACATTTATATGTTTGTTCCACTATATCCCTCATAGTTTTGTAAAAGTTCTTCCCTTTCATTAATCTCCAGAACCACTCCAGATGAGCTAAGGACCAATTCATCATCATTTACATATTCTATAAAAAACATAACCTAGAACGACATTACGTTCCTTTGTTGTTGATCCCTGTATAACATTAAACATATGTGAATTAATAGATTTTTTGAAACATATTATATAATATTTTAAAATATATATTATTAATGAAAATTCAAAAAATAACTATACCATATAGCCCTCCAGCA
>JASDQU010435633.1:63796-98379 GCA_032191745.1 Picea mariana
ATATATATATATATATATATATGAGTAATTTGAGTTTTGCATATAAATCATTAATATTTACCTCATTTATTTTCCAAGATCATATATAACTTGTTTTACATTGTTTTCAAAGTTGTAAGGTAGATATAGAGGTAGAACATATTGTAAAAACAAACAGATCATTAATTTTTAGGAAAAGAAAACTATATTATAATACTGAAAAGATGTAGATTTACAAATATAGAAATCTACATCCAAAATAATCACTTTAATGAAGGTATGTCAATCATGATTTTTCACCCCACCAAATTCACATTTCTTCATTAAGATATTTTTTTTATGTTTGAAGAAAATCCCGAGGGAAATTTAATTTTCTGAATGACCTCTTTTACAAAATTCCTTTCCTTCTCTGTAAATAAGCATGGAAGACTATTTCAATGTACTCCATTAATATTTGAATATTGGCTTCCTAAATGTCAATGCAAATTTTAACAATTTTTTATTTGTCACTCCATCCATCTACAATTCCTCACAATGTTTCTATTACATTCTTATTGATATGCATTATATCAAACAAATGAGCTATTTGTAGGTTCTCATAGTAGGGCAACCTATTGAATTGTGTATAGGGTAAATTTTCATTCTTTGTGGAAGCCCATTAATTCCTTAACAACATTTATGAAAAACAATTAATGAGATTATAGCAATAATTGTCAGATACAATAAATATAATTAGATAGAAATTAAAAGAGTAGAACATTAATATATATGCAAACACAGACTAAATGCTTACCTTAACAATTTAATCTATTATATTCCAACTTCCATAGGTGAGGTGTCATTCTTCATGGTTTTATTCCAGTCTCTTATTTCAAATTGAAAAGATGTTTTTATGTAGTTCGATACCTAAGATTCTTAGGGAGGAAGTGACTATACTCATAAAATACCTCCTTTCCTAGACTTCTTGAATGGTGCGATTTCAATCTAGGACCACAAATTGTACACACAAATTTCTCGTTTGTTTGAATACCTGCAAAATTATATAGATTAATGTCAGTATTATTTATACAATGAGGAATTGATATTTAAGAAGCATGCATCATATTTTCATAAAATTATAAATACTACTAAATTCCATCAGTATGTTACATACCAAAAAAATGTGTTAGCCCCAGGGCATCATGAATTGTAATTGAAATTCCCTTTTCCTTATTGGTATAGAGATTTCGTACATAGCGATGTACGACAGATGTCGTGCATAGTGATGTACGGCATATATATATAATTTGAGTTTTGCATATAAATCATTAATATTTACCTCATTTATTTTCCAAGATCATATATAACTTGTTTTACATTGTTTTCAAAGTTGTAAGGTAGATATAGAGGTAGAAAATATTGTAAAAACAAACAGATCATTAATTTTTAGGAAAAGAAAACTATATTATAATACTGAAAAGACGTAGATTTACAAATATAGAAATCTACATCCAAAATAATCACCTTAATGAAGGTATGTCAATCATGAGTTTTCACCCCACCAAATTCACATTTCTTCGTTAAGATATTTTTTTATGTTTGAAGAAAATCCCGAGGGAAATTTAATTTTCTGAATGACCTCTTTTACAACATTGCTTTCCTTTGTAAAGAACCATGGCAGACTATTTCAGTGTACTCCATTAATATTTGAATATTGGCTTCCTAAATGTCAATGCAAATTTTAACATTTTTTTATTTGTCACTCCATCCATCTACAATTCTTCACAATGTTTCTATTACATTCTTATTGATATGCATTATATCAAACAAATGAGCTATTTGTAGGTTCTCATAGTAGGGCAAGCTATTGAATTGTGTATAGGGTAAATTTTCATTCATTGTGGAAGCCCATTAATTCCTTAACAACATTTATGAAAAACAATTAATGAGATTATAACAATAATTGTCAGATACAATAAATATAATTAGATAGAAATTAAAAGAGTAGAACATTAATATATATGCAGACATAGACTAAATGCTTACCTTAACAATTTAATCTATTATATTCCAACTTCCATAGGCGAGGTGTCATTCTTCATGGTTTTATTCCAGTCTCTTATTTCAAATTGAAAAGATGTTTTTATGTAGTTCGATACCTACGATTCTTAGGGAGGAAGTGACTATACTCATAAAATACCTCCTTTCCTAGACTTCTTGAATGGCGCAATTTCAACCTAGGACCACAAATTGTACACACAAATTTCTCGTTTGTTTGAATACCTACAATATTATATAGATTAATGTCAGTATTATTTATATAATGAGGAATTGATATTTAAGAAGCATGCATCATATTTTCATAAAATTATAAATACTATTAAATTCCATCAGTATGTTACATACCACAAAACTGTGTTAGCCCCGGGGAATCATGAATTGTAATTGAAATTCCCTTTTCCTTATTGATATAGAGATGTCGTACATAGTGATGCCATCCCATAACTTCAGTAGATCATCAATAACAAGCTCAATATATATGTTCATATCTTTCACTTGGTACTTATCTAATTGGGTGGAAGTACACATAATTAATACCTTGTATATATATATATAAGTAATTATGCAATGAATAATAAAAATGAAATGCAACGTTCAAACCAATTTTGCAAAGAAATGCCTAGAACAATCATTGCCATCATTGTGTGATCCCTATTTTCCAAGGAGTAAATAGGCCACACTGAGTAAATAGACCTCATCTCACCAAATAGATTGACACTGTCAACTTCCAATGAAAGCATAACATTATGAAGTCTTTCTTTAAAAATTGGCCATATTTCTTTGATGTTCCTAAATGCAGAACCATCAAAAATTGAAGAACAACATCTTCACTTATGTTCTCTGCATGCTAATCCATAAACTGTGCAATGCTTTGGCACCTAAAAAATCATTGAAAATGTGGAATTATTTGAATATAAGGAAGAACCTTGTGAGGCGCCTTTTTTGTTACTTGATAGGTTCGATATATACTGATTTGACATTGTGGGCATTTTGTTTCCGATGCATATTGTCCATAATATATAATATGATCATTCGTACATGAATCAATAACCTGATAATCCATTCCAATATGTTTCATAATGGCACACATCTCTCGGTATGTGCAAGGTAAATAATTTGACAATGGTAAGAAAAATTCACCTAACAATCTACAACATAAAAAGCAAACTAGTTAATGTAAATAATAGTAATAAAAACCATTTCATACTTAATTCACACAATATTTGGCACTAAAAATAGAGAAAAATAAAGATGTATAATATGTGAAAAATTATATTATGTACCATGGGATATGTGTAAGACAAGTGTTTGACAAACCATTCAATACCTTCAAGTTCGCCAACAACATTATAGCAAAGAAATGTTTGTTCTTGAGACTTCATAAAGGGTTTGTTATGCCTTCTCAAGTAGAGGTACATCATAAATATCATCATCATTTTCCTCATCGATAAGAGAAAATATGTATTGGATCAATATATTTGTCCCATCATCCAGCTGAACAATATTATTGGTGTCATATTCTTCCATAAGATTAACGTGATCTTCGATATTCATATTGTCTTATACATCTTCTACAATAGTATTTCTACTATATTTATACTACTAATTGATATATATTTATCCGGTAACAAACACATGGGAGGATTTATCCTTACAATTACAAAAAATCAGTAACATTATTGTATACAAAAAAAATTAAAACAAAATAAAATTTTATAAATAGAATCAATACAAAGACATATATATGAATAACTTACCCTAGGATGAAATCTACTCTGGGTAAAGCTGAAGGATGGTGGGGATACACCATTGGTCGATAAGACAAAGTATCGTTAGTTAGTGTGGAGTATTCTTTATCTCACTCACTCCTATCTAGATATCTCATATGCAGTGGGAGCAGTTTCTAGGTACATGTATGATGCAGGGATTTTTTCAAGGATTTTCTGAATGTCATAAATTTTAACTCGATTATCCATTTGGGATGAAATTTTATGGGGATTTGTGTCTCTAAGAGTTCACTACCTCGCCAATCATATGTATCCGATTGGACATCATTTCAACACTTTTTCAGGGCCAAATTTCTTCATGTAAGGCCTCAAATTGGGGTTTTAGTGTTTTTACGAGAATTTTTATTTTTTCAATTATCAATTATCTCTTAGTTTATGATATTAATTAGAAAAGTGAGTTAAAAAATAGTGTCACGCTAGCTATCTCTTGGTTAGTGGTCAATTTTAGAGTCATGCGAGAATTTTCTAAATTTAGCTATTTTTCAAAAAAATAATTGTTTTTCTAAAATTAGTTGTTTTCAAAAATTAGTTTTTTTCAAAAATACCAGATAATAGTTATAAGGGGTTGAACATCGATTGTAATAGTTAGGATGGAGAAGGAATAAAAGAGTTGTTTTCCCATTCTCCTCTGATTTCATGGTTTATTTGATCTTGTGAATGAATCCTAGGCTTTGGCGAAATCATTTGGTATCAGAGCGGGAAGATGGTTGGGAGAGGAAGAGGAAGAGAAAGTCTTGCTAAGATGCACAAAGATATGAAAAACCTCCAAAGGAAAGTAGTAGATCTTACAAACATGCTAGCTAGTCAGAGAACAATACAAAGAGAAGTGTCTGATGAGGACAAAGACCAAGGTAATGTATATAAACATATAGAACATGAAGAACACAAAGACTAAAAATTAGAGCACGTGTATTTTGAAGAAAGGATGCTCAAGTATCTAGAAGGGAGAAATGATAGGAGCAATATGGAAGTTTCAGAATATGCAGGGAATATTAAACCAGAGGAGTTAGTAGATTGGCTGAACGCCATGGATAATTTTTTTGAATGACAACTTATGCCAAAGGAAAATAAGGTTAAATTTGCATGCACCAAGTTGGAGGGTAATTCCATGATCTTGTGGAATCATGTGAAGAAAGACTTAGTAAGAAAAGGAAAAGAAAAAATTAAGACCTGGAGCAAAATGGAAAAAAAATTGCGAGAATTTGTTTTTCCTCTAGACTATGCTAATACCATTTTTCATAGATTTCAAAACTTGAAGTAAAACCTGTCCACCGTAGAGGAACTCACAAACTAGTTTTATCAGTTGTCCATTCACGTGGTTCACCAAGAAACTGATGAGAAATTGGCTGCAAGGTATGTGAATTATTTAAAAAGTTATATCCAAGATGAACTAAGCATGCATAGAGTTTGCAGCGTGGAAGAGGGGCATATAAATTAGCCTTAAAGGCTGAGGAAAATATAAACCCATAATTTTCTGAAAAGAATAGAGGATAAAGGAGGGATACATCTTCTGCCTCATGTGGTGGTTTTAACTATGGAAGAGGCGAATCATATCACGGAGCTGCGAAAGCAGAATATACTCGACAACGTAACCTGATGTAGCCATGAGGAAGAGAATTTTAGAGGGGTAGAGGTTACGGTGGTGGCAGAGGAGGACCGTATGTGTGTTTCAGGTGTGGTGTAGAGGGTAACCGATAATTTCAATGCCCAAGTTATAACATGCAAGAGTTAAAGCAAGGAAAACAACCTAATTTGAACTTGGTCCAAGTTGAGAATGAAGAAGGAGTTGAATATGAAGTCCCATCTGATATGGGGGAGAGTCTCATGATATGGAGTTCAATGGTGATTCCCAAAAAAGAGAAAAAGCATGGTAGTGACAATGAATATTCTTTCATTCAAACAAATATTTTTCGAACTAGATGCACTTCTAGGAGAAAGGTATGTCAAGTTATTGTTGATAGTGGTAGTTGTGAGAATATCATTTCCAAAGATATGGTAGATAAGTTGAAATTATGTTGTGAAACACATCCCCATCCTTACCGAGTTGCATGGTTCAAAAAGGGGAATCAAGTCACCATTAATAAATGTTTAATCAATTTTTCCATTAGTAAGAATTAGAAAGATGAAGTATGTTGTGATCTCATTCCGATGGATGCATTCCATCTGTTTTTTGGGAGGCCTTGTAAATATGACAAAAAATTCATGCATGATGGAGGATAGAATACCTACACCTTTTTGAAGGATGGATCGAAAGTCATCTTATTGCCCCTTAAGGATGAGGGAAAAACTGAGAAAATGTTGTCACAAAAAGAGTTTGTCAAGGAAACACGATTATGTTATGCATTAATTGTGCAAAAAGGAGCCATGGAAGGCATATCAATTCCTACTGAAGTGGTCAAGTTACTATAAGAATATGTTGATGTTATCCCTAATCAACTAACTGATGGTCTTCCACCAAAGAGGGATATTCAAAATCACATTGATCTGATCTTGGGATCATCTTTACCTAATCAAGCAACCTATAGGATGGGTCCTACACAACATGAAGAGCTCAACCGACAAGTGAAAAAACTCATAAATAAAGGTTTGGTAAGAGAAAATGTGATTCCATGTGTTGTACCAGCATTGTTGATTCCAAAAAAGGATAATACATGGAGAATGTGCACACATAGCAGAGAAATTAATAAAATTACATTTCCTACACTCTGGTTGGACGACAAGATGTATGTGCTAGCCAAAGATAAATATTTTAGTAATATTCATTTATGAAGTGGATACCACCAGATCTGGATTGGAGAGGGGGATGAATGGAAAACTTCCTTCCAGACCATGGATGGACAATATGAATGGATGGTGATGCCATTCAGGTTGTCCAATGCTCCTAGAACTTTCATGCAACTAATGAATATTGTTCTTCGACCTTATATTGGTAAACTTTCATGCAACTAATGAATATTGTTCTTCGACCTTATATTGGTAAGTTTGTTGTTGTGTATTTTGATGACATCCTAGTTTTCAGTAACAAAAAAGAAGATCACTTGCAACATTTAAAAATTGTATTGGATACATTGAGAAAACATCAACTTTATGCAAACCTAAAGAAATGTAGTTTCCTGCAAGAAAGTTTGGTGTTCCTAGGTTTTTTCATCCTGGCAGAGGGCATGAAGATTGATTCAGAGAAGGTCAGAGAAATTTTGGAGTGGCCTAGTCCTAGGAGCATTACAGAGGTAAGAAGTTTTCATGGGTTGGCTACCTTTTATAGATAATTTATTAAAATATTTAGTAATATTGTAGCACCCATTACAAATTGCACCAGAGGCAAGACATTCATGTGGAACAAGCATTGTTGGAGAGAAGCCGAAGCAATGGGATTTGGCTTTACCTCAAGTAGAATTTGGCTACAAATCTCCATTTCATGTTGTTTACAGTAGATTCCCTATGGGTGTCCTATATTTGGTGTAACTACCACTTGGGGATAGGATCAATGATAATGGGGAATCATTTGTATAACACATTCAACAATTGCAGCAATAAGTGAGACAAATATTGCAGACCAATAATGAAAAGAACAAAATTATCAAAGATGCTCACCGACAATACCAACTATTCAATGAAGGTGATTTGGTGATGCCTTATTTATGGAAGGAGTAGTTTCCTTGAGGAACCTACCACAATTTAAAGTATAAGAAAATTGGTCCATGCAAGATTCTCAAGAAAATCAATGACAATGCTTATAAGATTGATTTACCCATTGACCTCAATATCTCCCCTGTGTTTAACATTTATGATTTGTATATCTTCCATGGGGATGATTTGGGTGATGACAGTGAGGCAAAGGTGGATTGGAAATAGACCATTGCAAGAAATAAAAAGGAATCTTATAGGATGAGTCCTACACAACATGCAAATGTCAGTCGACAAGTAACATAACACATAAAGAAATATTTGGTAAGATAAATCATGAGTCCATGTGTTGTACCAACATTGTTGACTCCAAAAAAGGATAGTGCATGGAGGATGTGCACATATAGTAGAGAAATCAATACAATTACCATCAAATATATATTTCCTATACTGTGGTTGGACGACTAGATGGATGTGCTAGTTGGAGCTAAATATTTTAGTAAGATTCATTTATGAAGTGGATACCACGAGATACGAATTCCCAAAGCGGATGAATGGAAAATTTCCTTCAAGACTAGGGATGGACTATATGAATGGATGGTGATGCCATTTAAGTTGTCCAATGCTCCTATAACTTTCATGTGACTGATGAATATTGTTCTTCGACCTTATATTGGTAAGTTTGTTGTTATGTATTTTGTGACAACCTAGTTTTCAATAACAAAAAAGAAGGTCACTTGCAGCATTTAAAAATTATATTAGATGCATTGAGATAACACCAACTTTATGCAAACCTGAAGAAATGTAGTTTCCTGCAAGAAATTTTGGTGTTCATTGGCTTTGTCATCTCGACAGAGGGAGTGAATATGGATTTAGAGAAGGTCGGTGCAATTTTGGAGTGGCCACCTTTTACAAAAAAATTATTTAGAGAAGCTCAGAGAAATTTTGGAGTGTCCTAGTCCTAGGAGCATCATAAATGTAAGAATTTTTCATGGGTTGGCCACCTTTACATAAAATTTATTCAAAATTTTAGAAGTTTTGTAGTACCCATAATAGATTGCACCAAAGACAAGACATTCATGTGGACCAAGGAAGATGAGAAAAGTTTTAATTTTTGAATAAGAAGGTAACTGAGGCACCCATATTAGCCTTACCAAATTTTGATAGTCTTTCAGGTACACTGTGATGCTTCACATGTAGGAATTGGAGTTGTACTTAGCCAAATAGGTAGACCAATTGCATTCTGTAGTGAAAAATTTATGATGTAAGAAAGAACTACTCCACATATGATGTAGAATTTTATGCAATTGTGCAAGCATTGCGACATTGGAGCCATTATCTAGTGACGAAAGAGTTTGTGTTATTTACCAATCATATTGCATTAAAATATGTAAACACCCATAAGAAATTTAGCAATAGACATGAAAATTCAGTCTCTTTCTTACAAGGCTACACCTTTGTTTTGAAGCACATTTGAGCACAACAAAATCAAGTTGTAGATTCCAAGAAGGTAGAACAATTGCATTCTTTAGTGAAAAAATGAATGACGTAAGAAAGAACTACTCCACATATGATGTAGAATTTTATGCAAATGTCCAAGCATTGCAACATTGGAGGCATTATCTAGTGCCGAAGGAGTTTGTGTTATTTATCGATCACATTGCATTAAATTATGTAAACACCCAAAAAATATTGAACAATAGACATGCAAAATGGGTCTCTTTCTTACAAGGATACACCTTTGTTTTGAAGCACAAATCAAGATCATAGAATCAAGTTGCAGATGTTTTAAGTCGACATACTGTTCTTTTGACAACCATGGAAAATCAAGTAATTGGGTTTGTTGAATTAAAGGACCTCTATGCATCTAATAATCATTTTTGGGAGATTGTGAAACAATTGAAGAATCCAATCACTGGGAACATGGATTGTAATAAAGGTGAATATTTTATGCAAGATGGCTACCTATTCAAAGGAAAAGAACTATGCATCCCAATTGGTTCAATAAGGGAAAATATTATCAGAGACCTTCATAGTAGTGGTTTGGCAAGACATTTTGGAAAGGATAATACACTATCCTTAATCAAAGATAAATATTACTCACCGAAGCTGAAAAACGATATAATCAGGTATGTGGCATGATGTCAAATTTGTTAAATGTCTAAAGGACACTCACTGAACATAGGGTTGTATATTCCACTACCAGTGCCCATAGGTCCATGGAAAAATATGAGCATCGAGTTAGTGTTGGGGATCCCAAACACACAACAAGATATTGGTTCTATTTTTTTGGTTGTTTATAGGTTCTCTAAAATGGCTCATTTCATTGCTTGCAAGAAAACTAGTGATGCATCGTGGGTGGCATAATTGTTTTTTGTATAAGTTGTTAGTGTTGAGATTTTGGTACCTTGGAAAGTGGTCCCCATGTGCTTATGAGTCTTTAATCACAAATGGGTAAGACTATTACCCTTGTACTTTACTTTATTATTCTAATTTCACTTTGACTTAGGAGTTTTAAGTCAAAAGTGAAAATTTCACTTAAGTCATAAAGTGACAATTAATTCACAATTTGGGTGAATTGATAGACATAAAGAAACAAAGGAAAGTGGGTTTCCTTAGTGAGACTATTGGAGTTGATCTCACCCATTGATTAGACTTGGATAGATCTAATGTAGGCCGTTGATCTTTTAGGGTTGGCATGAGGAGGCTAAAGAAAGGGTAAATATATTTTTGAGACTCATTCTTCACTTGTTTTTGTTTTGGAGAAGAGAAGAGGGGCACATTTCTTGAGGAGAAGGAGGGTGCACTTCATGAGGGTTTGAGTAAAACCATTGAGAGCTTGAGGAGAATATCTCGGTTGCTTGGATATTGCATGGATAGTATTTCCATGGAGTCTTAGCCTTCACTTCCGAGAGGGAGCATGCATATGGAGGAGGGGTGCATCTTAAGGAGGAGGGCACATTTATTATCCATCATTTGCTCATCAGGAGAGGAGGACTGGTTAGATCAGGATAAGGTCTGATGCATAGGGAGAGGAGAGATTGGGAACTTGTTTCTATGGAGAGAGACGATCATTTTATGGCTTGGTTTATTTTTGGTGATCATTTCTACTAGGAGGAGGGTGCACATGTTCAGAGGACTGGAAGCTACCTAGTAGTAGATCTTCTTGGAGGTTTTGAGATCTAACAGTTTCAATGGAGAGGTGACACAGGAGAGGAAATTCCTATTGATGGATCTCTTCATTGGGTTACTAATGAGATAGGGTGCTTTAGTTCATTGTAGAGGGAAACAAAGGAAGAGGGCACACCACAATTTGGGCACTTCTCTTTCTTGTTCTTGTGGAAAGACTCATGAGGAGATTATTATGTATATAGGTTCCATTGTATTTCATTATTTGTTGTATCTCTTTCTTTGATCATCATTATAAAGACATATATCCCAAACTAGTTTTCCCCAGGGGGGGTGGGGGTTATCCAGGGTCATGTTGACCAAAAATAACTGTGTACAAAAATGCATGTGTTAGTCTTTTAGATCTATCCATTTTCAGTTGTAAAGATCTTTAGGCGTGTTGTACTTATTTTAGTATGCATGTGCTAACTTCTGGTTACTAAAACTACATGCTAGAGCACCTAAAATTGGAAGTGCAACCGTAACAAATCAATAATAAGTTCTTGGACTGTTGGTTGTCCAAAAATAGCATAAAACATTATCATAATAGTTGAAACTTAGAGTCAATCTATGGTCAAAGATAGACCCAGTTGACAAGCTTGATAGGACCTGAAAATCTTCAGTTAGATTGCATGGGATTCCAAAAACTATTACCTCTGATAGAGATAATCAATTCTTGGATAGATTTTGGAGGACTTTATGGAAGAAAATGGGTAATAAACTACAGTTTAATAGTTCCTATCACCCCCCAAAACGTGGGAAAACTAAGGTGGTAAATCTGATTTTGAGAAACCTGTTATGGAGCATTATTGGAGAGAAGACCAAGCAGTGGGATTTGTCTTTACCTCAAGCAGAATTTTTCTACAATAGTTCAGTGAATAGATATATAGGTAAGTATCCATTTTAATTTGTTTATAGTAGAAACCCTATGGGTGTCCTATATTTGGTGCAACTACCTCTTAGGTATAGGATAAGTGATGATGGGGAATCATTTGCAGAACACATTCAACATTTGCAGCAACATGTGAGACAAAAATTGTAGGCTAGTATTGAACGAAACAAAATTATAAAAGATTCTCACCGACAATACCAGGTATTCAATGAAGGTGATTTAGTGATGTTTTATTTACATAAGGAGATATTTCCTCAAGGAACCTACCACAAATTGAATTATAAGAAAATTGGTTTGTGCAAGATTCTCAAGAAAATCAATGCCAATGATTATAAGGTTGATTTACCAATTGACCTCGATATATACCCTGTGTTTAACATTTATGATTTGTATATATTCCATGGGGATGATCTGGGTGATGACAGTGAGGCATAGGTGGATTGACAACATGCCATTCCAAGCAAGAAAAAGGAAAATATTACACATGTTTTAGATAAGAAAACCCTTCATACTTGGTCGCATATCTGGTCCAGTGGGAAGGCGTAGCACCAATAGAGAGTACTTGGATTATAGAGGGTGATTTACTGAACCTAGATCCCATTAAATGGAAATAGTTTAAAGACAGTAACTATCAGGAGTTGCATTCTTTTCAACTAGAGAAGAATGATGTTGGGATTTTTCAGGGATTTTCCGAGGGTCATAATGTTTGACTCAGTTATGTGTTTGGGATGAAATTTTATAGGGAGTTGCATATTGAATATTTCACTGGCATGTCGATCCGATTTATCTAAATGGACAACATTTCGACACTTTTTTAGGGCCAAATTCCTTCATATAAGGCCTCAATTTGGAGTTTTAGTGCTTTTACATGAATTTTTATTTTTTCAATTATCAGTTATCTCTTAATTTATGAGATTAATCAGAAAATCAAGTTTCCAAATCGTTTCATGCTAATTAGCTATTAGTTAGTGGTCATTTTTAGATTCATGCAAGAATTTTCTAAATTTAGTTGTTTTTCTAAAAAAATAGTTGTTTTTTGAAAATTAGTTGTTTTCGAAAATCCCAGATAGTAGTTATAAGAGGTTGAACTTTGATTGTAATAGTTAGGATGGAGAAGGAATAAAATATTTATTTTTCCATTATCCTGTGTTTTCATGGTTTTTTTTATTTTGTGAATGAATCTCAGGCTTCGGCGACATCTTTTTTTATCAGAGCGGGAAGATGGCTTGAAGAGGAAGAGGAAGAGCAATTCTTGCTCAAATGCGTAGAGATATGAAAAAACTCCAAAGGAAAGTACCAGATCTTACAAGCATGTTGGCTAGTCAGGGAATAATACAAAGAGAAGTTTATGATGAGGATACAGACCAGGAAAATGTAGATCAACATATAGAACATGAAGAACATGACGAAGAACAATTAGAGGACATGTATTTTGAAGAAAGGATGCTCAGGGATATAGAGGGGATAAATGATAGTTTTAGGATGGAAGTTTAAGAATATGCAGGGTATCTTAAACCAAATGATTTAATAGATTGGTTGAATTCCATGGATAAATGTTTTGAATGGAATCCTATGACAAAGGAAAATAAGGTGAAATTTGCATGCACCAATCCGAAGGATCATGCCATGATATGATGAGATCATGTGGAAAAATATAGAGTAAGAAAAGGAAAAGACAAAATTAATACCTGGAGCAAGATGAAAACTAAATTGCGAGAATTTGTTTTTCCTCTAGAATATGCCCAGACCCTTTTTCGTAGATTTCAAAAGTTCAAGAAGAACTTGTCCATCGCGGAGGAGCTCAGAAATTAGTTTTATCAGTTCTCCATTCATGTGGATCAAGTTCTCCATTCATGTTTCAGGTGTGGGATCATCTTTATCTTATAAGGGAGCATATAGGATGAGTCCTACACAACATACATACCTCAATCGACAAGTGAAAAAACTCGTAAAGAAAGGCGTGGTAAGAGAAATCATGAGTCCAGGTGTTGTACTAGCATTGTTGACTCTGAAAAAGGATAATACATGGAGGATGTGCACAAATAGCAGAGAAATGAATAAAATTAACATCAAATATAGGTTTCCTATACTGTGATTGTAAGACATGATGGATATTCTATATGGAGATAAATATTTTAGTAAGATTCATTTATGAAGTGGATACCACCAGATCCGGATTCACGAAGGGGATAAATGGAAAACTGCCTTCAAGACTATGGATGGACTATCTTAATGGATGGTTATGCCATTCGGGTTGCCCAATGCTCTTAGAAATTTCATGTGTCTAATTAATAATTTGCTTCGACCTTATATTGGTAAGTTTGTTGTTGTTTATTTTTATGACATCCTAGTTTTCAGTTAAAAAAAAAAGAATATCACCAACATTTAAAAATTGTATTGTATGCATTGAGAAAAAATCAACTTTATGCAAACCTGAAGAAATGTAGTTTCCTGCAAAAAAGTTTGGTGTTCCTAGGTTTTGTCATCTCAATAGAGGGAGTCAAGATGTATTCATTGAAGGTCCGAGCAATTTTGGAGTGGCCTAGTCCCATGAGAATTAGGTAAGAAGTTTTCATGGGTTGGACACCTTTTACAGAAAATTTATTTGAAAATTTATTAGTATTGTAGCACCCATAACTGATTACACTAGAGGTAATACATTCATGTGGACCAAGGAATATGAGGAAATTTTTAAGTTTCTAAATAAGAAGGTAATCGATGTTCCAATATTATTCTTACAAAATTTTGATAAAGTGTTTGAGGTAGACTATGATGCTTCACATGTAGGCATTGGAGATGTACTTAGCCAAGCATGTAGACCAATTGCATTATTTAGTGAAAAATTGAATGAGGTATAAATAACTACTCCACATATGATGTATAATTTTATGAAATTGTGCAAGCATTGTGACATTAGAGCTATTATCTATTGCAAAAGGAGTTTGTGCTATTTAGCCATAATATTGCATTAAAATATGTAAAAACCCAAAAGAAATTGAATTATAGACATGAAAAATGGGTCTCTTTCTTACAAGGCTACACCTTTGTTTTGAAGCACAAATCAGGACGACATAATCAAGTTGGATATGGTTTGAGTCAACACATTTCTCTTCTGACAACCATGGAAAATCAAGTAATTGGGTTTGTTGCATTAAAGGACCTCTATGCATCTGATAATTATTTCAGGAGATTGTGCAACAGTTGAAGATTCCAATCGCTGGGAACATGGATCTTTATCAAGGTGAATATTTTATCCAATATGGATAAGTCTTCAAAGGAAAACAACTATGCATCCCAATTAGTTCAATGAGGGAAAATATTATCAGATATCTTCATAATAGTGGTTTGGCAAGACATTTTGTAAAGGATAAGATGCTAGTCTTAATAGAATATAAGTATTACTGACAAAAGATGAAAAATGATTTAACCATGTATGTGGCACAATGTCAGATTTGTCAAATGTCTAAAGGACACTCACATAACACATGGTTTTATATGCCACTACCAGTGCCCATAGGTCCATGGACAGATATAAGCATGGATTTTTTGTCGGGGATCCCAAACACACAGCGAGGTAATGATTCTATTTTGTGGTTTTTGATAGGTTCTCTAAAATGGCTCCTTTCATTGCTTGCAAGAAAACTAGTGATGCATTGCGGGTGGCATATTTTTTTCTTAGAAGTTGTTAGATTGCATGGGGTTCCAAAAAATATTATCGATGATAGAGATACTTGATTCTTGGGGTTTTTTTTGAGAACTTTATGGAATGAAATGGGGAATAAACTATAGTTCAGCAGTGCCTACCAACCCCAAATAGATGAGAAAACCAAGGTGGTAAATCAGAGTTTGGGAAACCTGTTACCGAGCATTGTTGGAGCGAAGCCCAAGCAGTGGGATTTAGCTTTACCTCAACCAGAATTTTCCTACAATAGTTTAGTGAATATATCTATAGGTAATTATACATTTTAGGTTGTTTACGGTAGAAACCCTATGGGTGTCCAAGATTTGGTGCAACTATCACTTGGGGATAGGATCAGTGATGATGGGGAAGCATTTGTAGAATGCATTCAACAATTGCAACAACATGTGAGACAAAAAATGCAGGCCGGTAATGAATATACAAAAATTATCAAATATGCTCACCAATAACACTAGGTATTCAATGAAGGTGATTTGGTGATGGTTTATTTATGGAAGGAGTGGTTTCCTCGAGGAACCTACAACAAATGGAAGTATAATAAAATCAGTCTGTGCAATATTCTCAAGAAAATGAATGGCAATGCTTATAAGGTCGATTTATCAACTAACCTCAATATCTCCCTTATGTTTAACATTTTTGATTTGTATATATTCCATGGGGATGATTTGGGTGATGAAAGTGAGGCAGAGGTGGATTTACAACAGGACATTCCAAGCAAGAAATAGGAAAAGATTGCACATTTTTTAGATAAGAAGACCCTTCATACTCGACAAGGCCAATACCACCGATATCTCATCTAGTGGGAAGGCGTAGCACCAATAGAGAGTACATGGATTACAAAGGGTGGATTAATCAACCTAGATCCCATTAAATGGGAACAATTTGAAGACAATAATTTGTAGGACCTACGTTCTTTTCAACCAGAGGATAATGATGCAGGGATTTTTCAGGGATTTTCCGAGGGTCATAACTTTTGACTCGATAATCTGTTTGGGATAAAATTTTATGGGGATTTATGCATCGAAGATTTCACTACTATGTCAATCAGATATATCTCATTGGACATCGTTTAAACAATTTTTTAGGGCCAAATTCCTTCATATAAGGCATCAAATTGGGGTTTTAGTGTTTTTACGAGAATTTTTAATTTTTCAATTATCAATTATCTCTTAGTTTATGAGATTAATCAAAAAAGAGAGTTGAAAAATAGTGTCACTCTAGTTAGATCTTAGTTAGTGGTCAGTTTTAGAGTCATGCGAGAATTTTCTAAATTTAGTTATTTTTGAAAATCCAAGAAAGTAGTTATAAGGGGTTGAACTTCAATTGTAATAGTTAGGATGAAGAAGGAATACAAGAGGTATTTTTCCATTCTCATATTTTTTCATGGTTTATTTGATCTTGTGAATGAATCTCAGGCTTTGGTTAGATGATTTGGTATCAGAGCGAGAATATGGATGGGAGAGGAAGAGGAAGAGCAGGTCTTGCGCATATGAGAAGAGATATGCAAAACCTCCAAAGGTAAGTAGTATATATTACAACCATGCTGGATAGTCAGAGAATAATAAAAAGAGAAGTGTCCAATGAGGAGACAAACGAAGGAAATGTAGATCAACATATAGAACATGAAGAAGAAAATGAATAACAATAAAAAGAAAAATTACAGTGTGTGTCTTTTTAAGAAAGGATGCTCAGGGATCTAGAAGGGAGAAATGATAGGATCAATATGGAAGTTTCATAATATGCAAGGAATCTTAAACTAGAGGAGTTATTATATTGGCTGAAATCCATGGATAATTGTTTTCAAGGACAGTCTGTGCCAAAGGAAAATAAGGTAAAATTTGGATGCACGAAGCTGAAGGGTCATGCCATGATCTGGTGGGATCATGTGCAGAAAGGCAGAGTAAGAAAAGGAAAAGACAAAATTAAAACCTGGAGCAAGATGGAAAAAAAATTGCGACATTTTTTTTTTCCTCTAAACTATGCCCAGACCTTTTTTCATATATTTCAGAACTTGAAGAAGAACCTATACACCATGGAGGAACACACAAATCATTTTAATCAGTTTTCCATTCATCTGGTTCACTGGGAAACTAATGAGCAATTAGCTGCAAGGTATGTGAATTTTTAAAATTTTCTATTCAGGATGAATTGAGCATGCATAGAGTTCGGAGGATGGAAGAGTCATACAAATTATACTTAAAGGATGAGGAAAAGCTAAACCAAAAATTTTCTCAAAGGAATAGAAGAGAAAGGAGTACATCGTCTGCCTCATGGGGTGGTTCTAACTATGGTAGAGGAGAAACATCCCAAGGATCTATGAAAGTAGAAGATACACCACAATGTAGCCTGAATCAAACACAAGGAAGAGGATTTCATAGGGGTATAGGTTACAGTGGTGGCATAAGAGGACCATATGTTTGTTTTAGGTGTGGTGTAGAGGGTCATCAAGCAGTTGAATGCCCAAGTTATAACATGCAAGAGTCAAAGCAAGGACAACATCCAAGTTTGAAATTGGTCCAAGTTGAGAATCAAGAAGAAGGAGATGAATTTGAAGTCCCACTTGATATAGGAGAGAGTCTCCTTATACAGAGGTCAATGGTGATTCTTGAAAAAGAGCAAAGGAAGGGTAATGAAAATGAATATTCTTGGCTTCGAACAAATATTTTTCTAACCAGATGCAGTTGTGAGGGAAATGTATGTCAAGATATTATTGATAGTGGTAATTGTGAGAATATGGTTTCCAAAGACATGGTAGATAAGTTGAAATTACACTGTTAAACACATCCCCATTCTTACCAAATTCCATGGTTCAAAAAGGGGAATGAAGTCACCATTAAAAAAATATGTTTGATCAAGTTTTTCATTGGTAAGAATTATGAAGATGAAGTATGGTGTGATGTCATTCCAAAGGATGCATGCAATATGTTATTGGGGAGGCCTTGGAAATATGAAAAAAATGTCATGCTTGATGGACGAAAGAATACCTACACCTTATGGAAGGATGGATCGGAAGTCATCTTATTTCCCATTAAGGATAAGGGGAAAACTGAGAATATGTTGTCAAAAAGAGATTTTGTTAAGGAATCAAAGGAAATGAGATTATGCTATGCATTATTTGTGCAAAAAGGAGTTGTGGAAGACATACAAATTCCTACTGAAGTGGCCAAGTTACTAGAAGAATTGTTGATATTATCCCTAATGAACTACCTGATGGTCTTCCACCAAAGAGGGATATTCAACATCACATTGATCTGATCCTAGGATCATCTTTACCTAATCAGGAATCCAATAGGATGAGTCTTACACAACATGCAGAGCTCAATCGAAAAATGGTGGAACTCATAAAGAAAGTTTTGGTAAGAGAAAGCATGAGTCCATGCGTTGCACCAACATTGTTGATTCCAAAAAAGGATAATACATGGAGGATGTGCATAGATAACAGAGCAATCAATAAAATTACCATCAAATGTAGGTTTCCTATACTGCGGTTGGACGACATGATGGATGTGCTATCCATATCTAAATACTTTAGTAATATTCATTTATGAAGTAGATACCACCAAATCTGGATTCGCGAAGGGGATGAATGGAAAACTGCCTTCAAGACCAGGGATGAACTATATGAATGGATGGTGATGCCATTTGGGTTGTCCAATGCTCCTATCATTTTCAAGAAGTTGATGAATACTATGATTTGACCTTATATTGGTAATTTTTTTGTTGTGTATTTTGATGACATCCTAGTTTTCAGTAACAAAAATGAATATCACTTGCACCATTTAAAAATGATATTAGATGCATTGAGAAAACATCAAATTTATGCAAATATGAAGAAATGTAGTTTTCTGCAAGAAAGTTTGTTGTTCCTTGGTTTTGTCATCTCAAAAGAGGAAGTCAAGATGGATTCAGAGAAGGTCAAAGCAATTTTTGAGTGGCCTAATTCCATGAGCATCACAAGGGTAAGAAGTTTTCATGGGTTGGCCACCTTTTCAAGAAAAATTATTTGAAATTTTAGCAGTATTGTAGCACCCATAACAAATTTCACTAGAGGAAATACATTCATGTGGACCAAGGAAGCCAAGAAAAGTTTTAAGTTTTTGAAGAAGAAGGTAACTGATCCACCCATCTTATCCTTACCGAATTTTGATAAAGTATTTGAGGTAGACTATGATGCTTCACATGTAGGCATTGGATTTGTACTTAACCAAGAAACTAGAACAATTGCATTCTTTAGTGAAATATTGAATGAGGTAAGAAAGAACTACTCCACATATAAT
Source organism: Picea mariana (assembly GCA_032191745.1). Taxonomy (NCBI): domain Eukaryota; kingdom Viridiplantae; phylum Streptophyta; class Pinopsida; order Pinales; family Pinaceae; genus Picea; species Picea mariana. The sequence goes on from JASDQU010435633.1 coordinate 83,264, forward strand.
GTAGAATTTTATCCAACTGTGAAAGCATTGTGACATTAGAGGCATTACCTAGTGTCGATAATGCCTCCAATGTACAGGCAAAATGGGTCTCTTTCTTACAAGGCTACACCTTTGTTTTGAAGCACAAATCAGGATGACAAAATCAGGTTGCAGATGCTTTTAGTCGACACATTGCTCTTTTGAAAACCATGGAAAATCAAATAATTGGGTTTGTTGCATTAAAGGACCTCTAAGCATCTGATAATGATTTTTGGGATATTGTGGAACTGTTGAAGAATCCAATCACTGGGAACATGGATCTTAATCAAGATAAATATTTTATGCAAGATTTCTAAATCTTCAAAGGAGAACACCTATTGATCACAATTGGTTCAATGAGGGAAAATATTATCAGAAACCATCATAGTACTGGTTTGGTAGGACATTTTGGAAACGATAATAATGTAGCCTTAATCGAAGATAAGTATTACTAGCTGAAGATTAAAAAATATATAACTAGGTATGTGGCACAATGTCAACTTTTTCAAATGCATAAAGGACACTAATAGAACACAGAGTTGTATATGCCACTACCAGTGCCCAGAGGCCCATGGACAGATCTGAGAGTGGATTTTGTGTTAGGGATCCCAAACACACAATGAGGTAATGATTATGTTTTTGGGGTTGTTGATAGGTTCTCTAAATTGGCTCATTTCATTGCTTGCAAGGAAACTAGTGATGCATCACGGGTGGCATAATTTTTTTTTTCAGAAGTTGTTAGATTGCATCGAGTTCCAAAAACTATTAAATCTGATAGAGATACTCGGTTCTTGGGTTATTTTTGGAGGAATTTATAGAATAAATTGGGGACTAAACTACACTTCAACATTGCTTATCACCCCCAAAAAGATGGGAAAAGCAATGTGGTAAATCAGAGTTTGGGAAACCTGTTACAAAGCATTGTTGGAGAGAAGCCCAAGCAGTGGGATTTGGCTTTACCTCAAACATAATTTTCCTACAATAGTTAAGTGAATAGATCTACAGGTAAATATCCATTTCATGTTTTTTATGGTTAAAACCCTATGGGTGTCCTAGATTTGGTGCAACTACCACTTGGCGATAGGATAAGTGATGATGGGGAAGCATTTGTAGAACACATTCAACAATTGTAGCAATAGGTGAGACAAAAATTTTAGAACAATAATGGACATAACAAAATTATCAAAGATGCTCACTGACAGTACCGGGTATTCAATGAAGGTGATTCAGTGATGGTTTATTTACGGAAGGAGCAGTTTCCTCAAGGAACCTACCACAAATTGAAGTACAAAAAAATCGGTCCATGCAAGATTCTCAAGAAAATCAATGACAATGCTTATAAGGTAAATTTAACAATTGACCTCAATATCTCCCCTATGTTTAACATTTCTGATTTGTATATCTTCCATGGGGACAATCTAGGTGATGATAGTGAGGTAGAGGTGGATTGGAAATAATTCATTCCAATCAAAAAAAAGGAAAAGATTGCACATATTTTAGATAAGAAGACCCTTCATACTCATAAAGGCAAATACAATCGATATCTGGTCCAATGGGAAGGCGTAGCACTGATAAAGAGTACATGGATTACATAGTGTGACTTACTGAACCTACATCCCATTAAATGGACATGGTTTTGACACTTTTTCAAGGCCAAATTCCTTCATGTAAGGCCTCAAATTGGGGTTTTAGTGTTTCTACGAGAATTTTTAATTTTTCAATTATTAGTTATCTCATAGTTTATGAGATTAATCAGAAAAGAGAGTTGACAAATAGTGTCACACTATTTAGCTCTTAGTTAGTGATCGATTTTAGAGTCATGCGAGAATTTTCTAAATTTAGTTGTATTTCTAAAAAATAGATGTTTTTCTAAAATTAGTTGTTTTCAAAAATCCCAGATAGTAGTTATAAGGGACCCTGAATTTCGATCATAATAGTTAGGATGAAGAAGGAATAAAAGAGATTGTTTTCCATTCTCCTTTGTTTTCATGGTTTATTTGATCTTGTGAATGAATCTCAGGCTTTGGAGACATCATTTGTTATCATATAAGGAAGATGGCTGGGAGAGGAAGAGGAAGAGAAGGTATTTCTCATATGCACAGAGATATGGAAAACCTCCAAAGACAAGTAGCAGATCTTACAAGCATGTTGTCTAGTCAGATAATAATACAAAGAGAAGTGTCTGATGAAGAGGCAAACCAATGAAATGTAGATCAACATATAGAATATGAAGAAGAACATGAAGAACACAAAGAAGAACAATTAAAGCATGTGTCTTTTGAAGAAAGTATTCTCAAGGATATATAAGGGAGAAATGATAGGATCAATATGGAAGTTTTAGAATATGCAGGTAATCTTATTCTACAGGAGTTAATAGATTTGTTGAATCCCATGTATAAATTTTTTGAATGGAAGCCTATGCCAGAGGAAAATAAGGTGAAATTTGAATGCACCAATATGAAGGGTCATGCCATGATCTAGTGGGATCATGTGCAGAAAGACAAAGAAATAAAAGGAAAAGACAAAATTAATACCTAGAGCAAGATGGAAAAACATTGCAATAGTTTTTTTTTCCCTCTAGACTATGCCCAGACCCTTTTTTGTAGATTTCATAAATTGAATCATAACATTTCCATCGTGGAGGAACTCACAAATGATTTTTATCAGTTGTCCATTCGTGTGGATCACCAGGAAAATGATAAGAAATTAGCTGCAAGGTATGTGAATTGTTTAAAATTTTCTATTCAAGATGAACTAAGCATGCATAGAATTCACAGCGTGGAAGAGGCATATCAATTAGCCTTAAAGGTAGAGGAAAATCTAAACCAACAATTTTATGTAGGGAACAAAGGAGCAAGGAGGGGTACATCATCTACCTCACAAGGTGGTTATATCTATGGTTGAGGTAAATCATCCCAAGGAGCTACGAAAAAATAATATACTCAACAATGTAGCCTGAATCAACAACGCGGAAGACGATTTTAGAGGGGTATATGTCATGGTGGTGACAGAGGAGGACCGTATGTTGTTTGTCTTAGGTGTGTTGTAGAGGGTCATTGAGAATTTGAATGCCCAAGTTATAACATGTAAGAGTTGAAGAAAGGAAAAAAACCTAGTTTGAACTTGGTCCAAGTTGAGAACGAAGAAGGAGTTGAATCTGAAGTCCCACCTAATTGTTGAATTTTTTGATGCGTAGCTCAAGAACATGTAGTTTATTTCAATTTAGCATGAACTTGAACCATGCAAAATGCATCAATACAATATACAATAGATGTAGTAACCAAGATCAGAAGAAGAATAAAAATGCACAAGAACACAATAAGTTATCCTGGGAAAACCGTTCTCAATCAAGGGGAAAACCCAACAATCCTTCGCTATATAGTCAAGAGAAGATCCCCCACATAGCACAAACCCTAAAGCACACAAGAGAATTCTTCTATTAGCAAGAAAATGTGCACCTATGATAAGTGCACACTTCATCCCTACAAGTAGGTGTTGATTTAATGAGACAATGAAGAGTGAGTGATCCACAATGGGGATAAAATATTATTTATACTTGACCTAGCACATTAAATGGATGTGTTTATTGGTACAATAGGTATGACCTGTACAACTAAGTAATATAATTGATATTTTACACAATATTAATTATCTTTACATGGTGGGGATGACTTGTACCCTTCACAATACAAAATTAGGGTTACATAATAAATATTACTCTTATATAATATAGCAAGGATCTCTCTCGTACTCTAGTGCTCAACCACTAGGGACACATCCACCTATGCTCAGCCATAGGGACATCAAATCAACTAATCCCATTGGAGTACCATCTAGAGAGCCATCTTAAGTCGAATCAACTTATTCCATAAGATTTCGATAGGATACCATATCAAGTCATCTCAACTTAGTCCATAGGAGCATGAAAAGAAACCACACACATCATCTCAACTTAGTCAAGAGGATTATGACATACACATCGCATGGGATTTCTCACAGATTGTCTCAACTTAGTCCAGAGGAGAACAACCTGGAGAATGTCTCATGAAGCTTCAATCATCAACACTCCCTCTCAACTAGGGAGGAATTATCTACGAGGTGAAGTCTCTCATGGAAGTAATCAAAAATTTTCTTGGCAAGCTCTTTGGTGAAGACATATGCAACCTTCTCATGTGTAGAAAGGTATTGCACATGTACTTCTTTCCTCTGCACCATATCTATGATGTAATGGTATTTTATCTCAATTTGTTTCAATTAATCGTGAAACAAAGGATTCGTTGAGAGATTCACACATCTCTTGTTAGCATAGTGGATAACAATGTAATTCATCTCATGTCAAAATAAGTCTGGAAGGAACTTGCGAAGCCACACTTCTTCATGGACTTCCACACTTAAAGAAATGTAATCTTCTTCTAGGGTACTCAAAGCCACATAAGTTTGTTTCCTACTACACCAGGAAACAATGGAAGATCGCAAAGTAAAACAACAACTGGATGTGATCTTCTAGTCCATTGGGCTTTCATCCCAATCTGCATCGATATATTCTTGCAATCTCATGTCTACAGTAGAGGCATATCTCAGTCCATAACCAACTATGCGTCATAAATATCTCATCACATGTTTCACAACTATCTAGTGTGACTGTATCGGATGACTCATAAAATGACTGAGTACATTCACTACATAGCATATATCAAGTCTGGTGTTAACCAGATACATCAATGATCCAATCAACTATCTGTAAATATGTGGATCAATCTTTCCTGAATCTGAGGAAGCCTCATTCATAATCTTCAAATTCATCACCATCGATGTAGGCATGGATCTGAGGTCTGTCATCCTAAATTTCTTCAATATCTCCACTTTGTATTTTCCTTTACTCAGGAAAATATTATCATTCCTCTGCCACACTTCTAGTCCCAAGAAGTAATGCACCATACCAAGGTCCTTCATCTCGAATTCAGAAGCTAATGCACGCTTGCATTCAACAATATATGAACAAAATCATGCACTCGTTACATACAATGTTGTAGTATAGGTTTGGATCAACAACACTCTTGCTGAAGCCCAAAATCATCAAGTATCCATCAATCTTTTCATAGCATGCTCGAGGTGTCTTCTTTAGTCCATACAAGGCTTTCTTCAACCTGCAAACATGAGACTCCTTCTCATGTATCACGAATCCATCTGGTTGTTGGATGTAAACGTATTCCTCAATATCATCATTGAGAAAGGTTGTCTTCACATCCATATGACATAGTATCCAACCCATGGATGCTGCTACAGATGGAAGTGTATTTGGTAATAGGAGAAAATGTCTCCTCATAATCTATTCCCTCCACCTAAGAGAATCCTCTAGCCATGAATATTTCTTTGTCCTTCTTGACACTTCCATAAACTACATGTTTAATATTATATATCCACTTGGAAGTCACTACAGACTTCCCTTCCGGTCTTGGAACAATATCCCACACATCATTCGTCATGATGGACTGATACTCTTTAGTCATGGAATCTTTCCAAACCTATTGACCTGCTAGTTCTCCATGAAAATAAGGCTTAGTATCAATTATGTGGCTCATAGTTGAAACATATCTCAAAAATATATATGGTCTCTTTCTCTCTTGGAATGTACCACGATGAGATACATGTCCCTCTGCCTCTTGCAGAGTATGGCAATCCCATGAAGGCCTCTTATGGCCTACTGCAATGTCTTCAAGAATATCAACTAGATCAACTGGATCAAATGGATTTGTAATTGTCTCCCTATGAACTGTTGAAGGGGGAGAAGGTATTGTCTCTTCTTTCTTCTCTCCGTTAATCTGTATATGAGATTATCTGGATATTCAGAATTCTATCTCTTCCTCAAAGGTGACATCTATGTTAACCTTGATTTGTCTCTGAGTGGGGATGTAGATATGGTATTCCTTCAAAGATTCACTATACCCCACAAATGTACGCTTTCTGCCTGAAGGGTCTATATTGGTCCTCTTCTCCTTGGGTACATGAAAGTATAGTGGACACCCAAATATCCTAAATTGTTGAACCTCAGGCTTCACTCCGGTGAAGGCTTCTTCGGGAGTCATATTATTTAGAATCTTATGAGGAATCATGTTATGAACGTACATTGATGTGAAGGATTCCTTTTCCCATGGAATCATAGGTAGATTATGATCATGTATCATCACTTTGGTTTCCTCACCAATTGATATTTTCTTCCTCTCTTCAACCCCATTATGTTGAGGGTTATAAGGAATGGTGTACTCCCTCTTGATCCCTTCCCCAATACATAAATCACTAAAATCCTTGGAGTTGTACTCTCCTCCATTATCTGATCTCAACACCTTGATCCTCCTTCTAGTCAGGTTCTCAACCTAAGCTTTAAACTCTTGAAATCTTCTAAGGAATCCATCCTTGGTCTTTAAGAAGTAAATCCATGTCTTCCAAGAGTGATCATTGATGAAGAGAACATAGTAAAAATATCCATTCAAGGAATCGATAGTCAGGGGTCCACAAACATCTATATGAATCAATTCCAAGATCCCCTTGGATCTATTGTCACTTCTCGAAAAGGACCCCTTGACATTGTTGACAATAGAACAACCTCTATAAATGCCATAATGCTTGATATGTATCTCTAGAAGGCTTATCACAATATTCCCAAGAGTGGAAGGGATATATAATGTAAATGAGTAATTATCCTATGCCATAGATTGATCAAGCTGATAGTATCATGTAACAAGGCCTAGACTAGTTGAGCAGTCAATCTGTACAAACTGTTCTCTCGAACACCAATCACCGGGGCAAAATCAATGTGTGAGTTCTTGTGACATGCCATAAATTTTCCTTTATAGAAGGTAACATTATAGCCTTTATCCTCTAGGGTAGAAACAAAGACAAGGTTCCTTTTCATCCTAGGTACATCTAGTACCTCACTTAATTAAAGAGGTATGTTAGAATCTAGTTGGAATGAAGAAGTTCCAAATTCCTTCACAGTATATCTGAAATTTTCACCAAGCACATAATGTAGAAGAGACTCTTTCTCTACAAGGTTTGTAAGATGTTCTCTATATCTTGTCATGTGTCTGGAAGCACCACTATCAATTGACCAAATATCACTATCAATAGGAACAATACCCGAGAGTGTTGAAATGAATAAGAATGCTTCATCTTTTATGTATTCATTTCTCAGAGGTGGTTCTGAATCGACATAGGCAATGGATGCATGATGCATTCCTTTATTCCTAGTAGGAAAATTTCTATCAATGTGTCCATACTTTTCACATCTGAAACATTGAATCCTTGAAATTCTTTTTCTATGTTCATGGCCTGAAACTGCTGAAGTTTTCCTGTCTTTGAATGCTTTGCCAAAAATTCTTCTATTTCTTCTTCCTCTTTTTACATGAGAAGCAAGAGCTTGGTTTTCATCATGATGGGAGTCTTGCACTTGAGACTAATCATGACAAGTTCTTTGTCTATTATTCTTTCTCCAATGGCACCTAGCTGATCTATGATCTCATAAATTTTCATGAAGAAGGTATCAATGGTGTCATCTTTTGTCATCTTGATGTTTTGAAATTGGTGTTTCAATGTAATATATATGTTTGTTATTTTTCTCTCAAACATATTATTCAATGAATCATACATTTCATAATCTATCTTTAGGTTAGATATGTGATGTAGTAGATGATCTCTTACTGAATAGATGATTATCTTCCTTGATTTGACACCGTCTGCCTTCCATTCAACCTTCTCTTCATTGATAGTTGTTGCTGGTAAAGTATTTTAGGTCATCCTCTTCCAGAGTGATGTGTAATATTGACTTCTAGGAAATGAAGCTTCTGGTTCCATCATGCCTATCTTCCACTGAATGTTTATTCCTCATGGCTTGCAGATTCTTCAGAAAACCTAACGACTTGGCTAGAAACCCTAGATTTTTTCAAGAGGAGGTCTCTGGGAATTTATTGGACTTATGACTGCCAAAAAGAAACCATAGAGAGTCAAAGGAACCTCAACAAGCTACAAAAATACTCCAACAAACCGCAGAAACCCTAAAACTGAAATTCTGCAGAAACTCTAGGGCTGAAAATCAAAACTCCTTCAATTTTTTTATCTAAGAGTTGTAGGAGGTGCACTGGTCTAGGCCATACCTTCCTGTGCAAAAATGGCCCAACGTTCAAGGGGAAAGTGCTAAAACTATATTGACAAGGAAAATGGATGGGGTCGTTATTGTAGTTGCAACAAGAAGGTTATGAGTAGCTCTTCAATGGCTCTTCAGGAACACTTCTCTGATACCATGTTGATGTTGAAATATTTTAACTGCAAAGAGTATTATATTTATTATTGAGTTATTATTCATTAGATCAATCCCATTTTTTGGATTGATCATGTTGGGCATTGTAATTGACCAAATCTCTTTTTATGGAATGATCAAACCCTAATTGTATTATAAAAATTAAGAAGTCAGCCCCCGAGACTAATTAAAGTGGTTTTAACCACTAAGAATACAAGTCATCCCTGTCTAGTGAAGACACACTTTTGCAACACCTTCCAGTTTTTATAAATAAAGGAAGCCAATGCCTCATTACCTCACTCACTCATTCGCTCATCAAGTGTGCAATTTTTGTTGTTGTGGTTGGGAGAAGAAGGAAGAGAGAGGCACATTTCTCAATGTTGGATATTATCTAGTCTTTTGGTTTATTATCTTGGCATTGTATTGGCTATCTATATTAAGGAAGTTTTTGTTGGGTTTTCTCCCCCTTGAGGGTTTCCCAGGATAAATGTTGTGTATCTTGTGATTGTGTTTCTCTCAGTGATCCTACCTATGTTATTGTTATCTATTAAATTGAAAAAAAACCTAATAATATCTCAAAACTTAACATCGTATCATAGCTAAGCTGAAGAGAGCATATTTCACTTGATAAAGAAAAAACATTATTGTTTCCATACAAGAAAATTAGGGATTTTGTTAGAGAGGAATATCATCCTAAAAACCATATAGAAAAGTGTTTCTTAGCCTAGGGAACTCTTTGGCAGTTTGAGTGCACCTTTTCAGTGGTCAAATACTTTGGAAAGTCAAACCCTAGTTTTGACTAGTACCAGAAAACCAGGAAACCAAAACTAGTACTAGAAGTACCACTCTAGATTTCTGCAAGCTCAGTTTCAAGGGGTAAAATTTGGATTTTCATAAATCTGACTACACCAGATTACTCACCTCAACTCAATGCATTTATCTGCTAGATCAAAATTTCAAAATTTGAAGTTTGAAAAATTAGGGTTTCCTCATAAACCCCTAAGTTGCAGTTCCAATTGTAGTTTCATAATCAGCAGTAGTATCAATTGCAATTGTATTATCAATTGAAGTATCAGCTACAGTCACCCTTAAATTTTTTAAGAGTTGGTAATTATTATCGTTGCTACTAGATGGTGCCACTACCTGCAAATACTATCAGAGGTATGTATTCACATATGTTTAAACTGTTAATATTTAAAGGGTATTTGTAGGAGAAAGGATCTCTTTCCATAGATCCAGAAGGATCTCAAGATCCAACACATTCAAAGGAATAATGCAACCCAAGTTTGATTATTCTGATATGCATCTATTTGTTATGACATTATTTTGATCTAGGTTGCATGTTGAATCTATGACCATCATACTAACCTTTGGTCAAAATTTAAGTCAAAGTATTATATTGATTAAAGTTGATATCATAGATTTTATCCTCTATCCTAACTTTCTGTCAAGATAGCATATTGTCTTAGTACAAAATACATGTTGAACAAAGAACTCGTCATCTTGAGTGAAGGAGACTTGGAATAAAATCAGCACACCTATTGTTGAGGACAAGTCTCTAGGTTCTAGGTTTGATTAATTAAGTTGATAAGATTCAAAGTTGCACATGACAAGTTGATAACTACCCCTTTACAAGTAAACACTATAGTTGAGGCAACAATCTTTGAAAATTATTATAGTTGGTAGTATGTGGGCATATTGAGATAAATGCTTAAGGTAATCATTTACCTGATACAACTAACATATCCTCTAGGAGAAACTTCTTCTGTTGGTTTCAAGTTACCTTGCATGAATGTTTCATCACAACACTAGAAGAGTGTTGATCTCATTTCATATTGTATTTATTACTTTTGATCTTTGTTTCAGGCAGGTCACAAATGATAGCTCTAAAGGAGCTATTGTGATGATTATGTGTGCTATTGTTTTATTTCTATTATCAAAAGAGTATTATTCTTGACTTTTGTTTTGTTGACCTTTTTTCAGGTCATAAGTGATAACCCTGATGAATCTATAGTGAAGGTTTCATAAGGAAACAAATTAGATGAGACATGAAAAATACTATGTACATGACCATATACATCCATGTACCAAACAAGATGAAGAAGAAGTTATTTTTGAGATCCAAAGTATTTCATATGGATATTGATTGTAAGGAGAAGAAAGCTCCAAATATGATTGAACATTAGAACAAGAAGTCACAATAGACTTGAAAGGAAGAATAATTCACTTGAATTCTAACTCATCTTTTCATATTTGGACTTGGTATTCAACATCAAGTATACCATGTAAGAGATGATTAATTTCTTGTAGACTCGGAATAAATCAAGAGTAAGCCTGATCTCAGAAAGGATCAGATGAAGAGAAAACTTCTAGTACTAGCAGACAGATACCATGAGAAGACTATATCGTAGCTTCAAAGACTCCTAGGAGATATGAAATCTCCTAGAAGGTTCCCTAGTTTCAGTGAAAGAGAAGGAAGCCAATCAGAAAGACTAGGATATGGGTTTTTCAAGAGACTAGAATAAAAGTTAATATTGGTTTCCAAGTTTGATCTAACAAATCAAGCATGTTGAAGATGTACAAAGCCTAATGTGTGTCCAAAGGATTCTCCGAACAAGAGGGCTAAGACTATGACAAGGCACTTACTCCAGAAATTGAAGAAATAGTTTGAGTATTCATGAAGACAACCAAAACAACCATGATTCATATATAGTATGAGATGGAGGGGGAGAAATACACATATTTAAAATTGAGTGGCAGTTGGTGCAATACACTATTTGGGTCATGGAGACATGACTACAATAAAACATAGAGTTACCTCCATAAAAGAATAAGTATCAGTTATTGAGACACTCTCAGTTTCATATGAAGTTGTTGTCGTGATGGAGTAGAGGAGTTACTCCCATATTTCAACAATTACAATGAGAATGGAGAAACTATTATCAGCTTCAGAACAGTTGCAGGTGCAGATTCCCAGTTCTAGAAGGAACAATTGCAAAAAGAGGAGAGGAAATACTCTTAGGCAATGAGACATATAGTTCTTTGCAAAGAGCACATATAGCTAGCACATGATTGTGAAAATTGAGTTGTAGCTGAGCAAGTGTACCAAATTGGTACATATGAAAATTTATTTTGAAGTTGAAGGTAGAAATACTCAGGTTTGTAGGTTGAAGAAGGATTTATATAGGTTGAAGCAAGATCCTAGATCTTGATATGGAAGAATTGACAGTTTCTTGAAGAGATTGGGCTTTACCAAGAGTAAAGATGATTCTAACCTTTACCTCAAGGTCATGAATGATGAGCCGGTAATGTTACTACTATATTTAGATGATGTATTCTTGAAAATATGAAGAATATCTCATCACAGATTGTAGAAGAAGCTCACTACAAAGTTTGATGAAATACCTAATGCTTTATCTCTTAGGTCTTGAAGTTTGGCAGAGCCAAGAGAAGATCTTCCTTAACCAAGGGAAGTATGTAGTTAAAAAAATGAAGAGGTTTAACATGTTGGAATGCCAATCCATGTACACACCCATGGAAAGGAGGTTGAAGCTCCCAACATACACTTTGTCAAAATTGGTTGATGCTACTCTATACAGACAAATTATTGGTTCGGTGATGCATCTGATGAATACTAGACCAGATATATGTTTTGATGTGAACACCTTTTGAGTAAGTATTTGGTAGAAACCAGACATGTTCACCTTGATGATGAAAAAAATGTGATGTTATACCTTAAGGGTACATTGGGTTTTGGTCTCTGCTATACTAGAGATCATGACTTCATATTGTATGGATATACTGATTCAAATTAAGATGGAAGTGTTTATGATAGAAATAGAACTTTATGATGTCATTTCAGTATGGGGTTAGCCATGAATTGATGGCAGAGTAGGAAGCAACTTAGTATTTCTCCCAGGAGGGTAGAAGAAGAATATACTTCAGCATGTTCCACGAGTTGTGAAGCCATATAGTTGCGGATGTTGTTGACAAATATATTTGATATGGAGATGGAAGGCACCCTGATCCTATGTGATAACTAGAGTTGTATAAAAATGATGTGTTCCATGAAGATTCAAAGCACACATATATCTGGTATAACTTCATTCATGATATGATATAGAGAGGAGATATAAAGCTCCAATATGTTGGCATAGATGAACAGGTTGCAAATGTGTTGACCAAGCCTCCATCTCGTGTAAAGTTTGAGAACTTTTGAGACAAGATTGGTATTGTCCAAAACGACCTCCCTTGAAAGGGGGAGTAGTGTTGATGATACTATGGTATCCTGACCAATAATGGGTAGCTCAGTTAGGATTTTATATCCTTGGGGACTGATCATCCCTGGACAGATACCGAAGGTCCATAAGGATGGACTATCAATGTACTTATGCATGTATATTCTATCTTTGGTCAGTAGTGGTAGCTCCATTAGGATTTTATATCCTAGGGAATATTTTGATTTCTAGTTAGATCCTTTGGATCTGTCAGAGTACCACAAGATGTTTATGCCAATCTTGTGTTGAATATTTCCATCTTCGTGCTGATGTTGATGTCAGCCTCATGATGAATATTTCCAGCTTCATGTTGATGTTGATTCCAACCTCGTGTTGAAGATTTCCAGCCTCATGTTGATTTTGTTGTGATGCCAGCCTCGTGCTAAAGATTTCCATTTTCGTGTTGATGTTGCTGTGATGCCAGCCTCATGTTGAAGATTTCTAGCTTCATGTTGTTGTTGTTGAGATGTCATTTGCGTGCTGAAGATTTCCATCCTAGTGCTGATGTTGATGATGCTATAGCTAGGCCTTCGTGTTGTGATACTTTTATCGTTGATGCTATATCAGCCTTGTGTTTTTATTGATGATGATGTTGTATTAGTTTTATACTAATCCATGTTGATGCAGATGATGATGATGCCACTTGAACTTCTTGTTCAAGATGATGATGATGATTCCACTTCAGCTTCTTGATGAAGATGATGATGATGATTCCACTTCAACTTCTTATTGAAGATGATGATGATGATTTTATTTCAGCTTTAATTATGAAGGTGATGATATTAATTTAGCATCATGCTAAAGAAGATGATGATGTTACTTTATCCTCACGCTAAATATGATTATGATGTTACTTTGGCCTCATGCTGATGAGGATGATGATGCTACTCCATATCCATGCTATAAATGATGATGATGAGAAACAATTTCGATGATTTATAGATATGGCAATCAGTGTTCCATATGTTATTGATTTTGTTTCCCTCTCTCTTTCGTAATGATGTTGTATAATACCTTTCTTGTTAAGGGGGGGTGTTGAAATATTGTAATTGCAAAGAGTATTCTATTTATTATTGAGTTATTATTCATTAGATCAATCCCCTTTTGTGGATTGATCATGTCAGGAATTGTAATTGACCAAATCCCCTTTTGAGGATTGGTCAAACCCTAATTGTATTATGAAAATTAAGAAGTCATCCCCCAGGCCTAATTAAAGTGGTTTTAACCACTAAGAATACAAGTCGGGCCTGTCCAGTGAAGAGACACCTTTCCAACACCTTCTAGTTTGTATAAATAAAGGAAGCCAACGCCTCATTATCTCACTCACTCATTCTCTCATCAAGTGCACAAGTTTTGTAGTTGTAGTTGGGAGAAGAAGGAAGAGAGACCCACATTGCTCAATGTTGGATCATCTCCAGTGTTTTGGTTTATTGTCTTGGCATTGTATTAGATATCTATATTAAGGAAGTTTTTGTTGGGTTTTCTCCCCCATGAGGTTTTCCCAGAATAAATGTTCTGTATCTTGAGATTGTATTTCTCTCAGTGATCCTACCTATGCTATTGTTATCTAGTAAATTGAAAAGAAACCGAAAAATAGCTCAAAACTTAATAGTTGATTTTTTTTATTCTTAACACAAGCAAATGTACTTATTTCAATTTAAAATGAACTTGAACCATAAACAATGAAACAATACAATATACAATAGTTGCAGTAACCAGGATCACAAGAAGAATAACTATGCACAAGAACACAAGAAGTTATGCTGGGAAAACCCTTCTCAATCAATGAAAAAACCCAACAATCCTTTTCTATAGAGTCAAGAGAATATACCCAACACACCATACACACTAGAGAACACAAGAGGGTGTTTCTATGACCATGAAAACTTGCACTTATATAAGTGCCCACATCATCCTTGCAAGTAGGCGTTGAGTTAATGAGACAATGAAGAGTGAGTGATCCACAATGGGGATCAACTCTTATTTATACATGACCCAACACATCAAATGGATGTGTCTATTGGCACAATAGGGCCAACCTATACAAATGAATAATATAATTAATATTTGACACAATATTAATTATGTTTACATGGTGGGGCCGAATTCTACCCTTCACAATACAAAATTAGGGTTACATAATAAATTTTACTCTTAGACAATATAACAAGGATATCTCACATCCTCTAGTGCTCAACCACTAGGGACACGTCCACCTGTGCTCAGCCACATGGATGTCACTCTCAACAAATAAACTCAAATAAGTCCATAGGAGTCTGATAGGAGACAATCTCAAGCCATCTCAACTCAGTCTAGAGGAGCATGGCAAGATACCACACACGTCACCTCGACTCAGTCTACAGGATTATGACACACCCATCACATGATATTTCTTACAGATCGTCTCAACTTTGTCCAGAGGAGAATGAATCAAAGAATGTCTCATGAAGTTGAAATCATCAACGTTGATATGGGGGAGAGTCATACAGAGGTCAATGGTGATTCCCACAAAAGACAAAAGGCAAGGT
>JASDQU010435634.1:0-10449 GCA_032191745.1 Picea mariana
AGAGCTCATTAAATCAAAAATAGGTACTCATCTATCTGGATGGGGGAAAAAATTGAAAGGAGCAAGCCAAGCAGTCTCTTGAGAACATCATCCAGCACTTCTTAGAGTCGCCCTTGAACACGGCACTTTGTCACTTTGCATATATCATAACCTGCTGAACCTATGCACTGAGCCAATCCTCCGAGTTCCTTTCACTCCTTTGGGTCACCCGACGCAAGTCACAGTATCCATTGCATAGTTTTGGTCCATGTCATGTTCCGCTGTTGTGCCTCAGTGTTCAAGGGAAGTATCTACCTCGAGAGTCATCCATCCCAAATATCTTGCCTCAAAACCTGTGTCAGTCCATGTCCATTTGATCTGCCAAACATATCTCCATGTCCATTTCATGTCGTTGATGGGGGATACATCAAGGCCCTCCCTCGACGAGTCTATTCCTGTCGACTCCAACACATTATCCGGGAATTAGACTTAGAAACCAGTTAGTACTTTGGGACCTGCATGCCTCAATGGCAGGCCTCCTCACATTCGACAGTGGGTTTACATCATTGACCCTTGATCGAATGATTCCACGGATGTTCGACCTCATCTCACCTATTCACATTTGCTGGAATGTACTAGGGTACCTTGGGAATCATTGACATTAATGGTGATCTCCCTCGTACTTGTTAGCGATTCACACCATTGACCGGTAATCAAGTGGTTTCTGCCATGTTCGACGTCAAGAAATCTATTCGCATGGTCAGATCCGTACCATATTGGGATTGGTAAGAAGACCCTGGGTTGAGCGATCACTTTGATATATGCTTTTCCCAGGCTGCGAAGGAATTTCTATTGGACAAAGAACACATACAATGTAACATAGATCCACTTTGTATTGGTCGTGGCTATGTCTTGTCATCTCGTAGATCCACTGTGTATTCTTCGTGGCTACGATTAGTCTGAGTCATCAGAGTATAGATCCACATTGTATCTTCGGTGGCTATACCTTTTTGTCAATACAATTATGGATCTGCAGTGTATTTTATGGCAGCCATATCTCGCAAGTCTTGATCACCCAAGCATAGGTATGCCTGCCTTGGGTTTTGAAATATGTCATGATATTTGTTGGATGTTTGTGTGCAGCTTCTGTTAGGTTCTCTGAGTCTATACCCTTGCTTGGACATCTACAAAGTATTTCAGTTATCGGTTGGCATATTCTAACTTCATACTTTGGGGGGCATTCTGTTACACGTCAAAATTACTCAGCTGGATAAGTGTCGCATGCTCCTCTCAATTGTCGTAAGTGTCGCATCTTCCTTACAACTTTCACAAGTGTCACAAGTTGGTCACAAGTGTTGCAAATGATGTTCAGACATACTGCCATGTCGAACGACACTAAGGAGACACTTATAACATCTCATATGCTTGATTTGAAGGAGGAGAACTGGTTTACTGAAGTCAAATAACTCTTGACACCTGAAAAGAGCCCTGAAACAGAGGTTCTGAGGGGGAGCGCTCCTCTATATCAGCTCTAGGAACACTGGCGCTCCCCTATAATGCTTCAGGGAGCGTTATAGCACTCCCCTGCCCCCTCTGAAGGAGCGCTTCTCATCTTGAGAGCGTTGGTGCCCCTCCATGGCTTACCAGGGAGTGCTATAGCGTTCTGATGCCCCTTCTAAGGGAGCGCTGCCTAATCTGAGGCAGTAGTTGGCCCGTTGAGAAGAATAAGGGGAGGATCTTTCGAGATTAAGAGGCATTTGTGCTCGAATTATTGGTTTCATCAAGAGATCCCTGATCTTAGGAGGAAGTTCCCAACTTGTTCTAAAGATAACTCAAGAGGTTAAGCTCCTCTTAACCTATATAAACAGGCTCTATGATGGTGGAAAGGGGGGAAGAACTGCTAGTATGAAACTTATGATCTTGGAGAAAATACACAGTCAGCCAAAGGAGAGTGATCAGTGAAGTTGTTGTTGTCCAGGTTGTGGATCTTTCAGGCAAGGGTTAGACGAAGGGGACTTGACGAAGCTGTCACATTTGCATCTACGATTGTAAGTATTTTTGTCGTTATTCTCATCAATATGACACGCTTGGCCTATTTCTTTCTAGTTTGTGTCTAATGTCACATGAACTTATCATTAATTGATAGATCTATTTTCAAGCTAATATCAATAGAGTAGGAAGCGGTTGTATCTTGTTTTTTCCACAGGATCTAGCAAGAAGCAAAGGATCGAAGCACAACTAGGAGCGTGCAGGTACAAATGTCGATAAAAGGTACTTCTGTCATCCTTCCTTCTCATGTGTTAGTTTAGATAGATTTGAAAGGAAGTCAGTGTCCATTTTAAGCATTTTCTGTCTAGAGTTAGGGTCAAGCTCTTAGAGGCGATCTACCTATCCGTAGGGAGATTTTCCTACAATACTCCAGTCTAGTTATTCCCTTATGGTGGTGAAGGAGTCATGTTGCTTGGCAATATCTTTCTCCAACTCACCTTCTTTTTGTCTCCAATACTGAATTTCTTCTTGGATTTTATTATTGAAGTCTCTTAACTCTTCCAACTTCTCCCTATTCAAGGATTTTCGAATGGAAACTACTTCAAGGTATCTAACGAACCTAATTTGATACCATGTGATCCATAAATGGTGGGTATATGGCATGTCTATTTCATCAACATGGATCTATTGTAGAATTAAATTCAATGTCTTTTCCAATATAATAAGTTTTGATTTGTAGTAAAGGGTGGATGTAATCCTTTTCTCACTCTATAAGTACGTCACCTTATCCAAATGACAATACCTACTCACTTGCATCAATATTATTAAAAATAATTGGAAATATCGAGTGAACAATGAACCCGAGTGAATGAGATAATCCTTCCAAGGAATAAATTAACCATATGTAAATGGGCTTCACCAAAACAGAGAATCTAGCAGGTGGAAGTTAATCACTCAAGTCAAACTTCAACCCAACACATGGACCACCTTTGTGTGTGAACATTTGTACGACAACGTAGTGAGGTGGAGCCAATGCATAAACAGATTAAAAGGAGAATGTTGTGCCCAAAGGAAGGGAATATTACACCAACCCCCACAAAATTAATATCTAGCAGTGAAGGAAGTCACTCTACAGGGAATTAAACTGACCATAGTGCAAAGAGTATTCAAGAGAGTTGACCAACTTTATGCGGAAAGAAGGAGAACTCCAAACTATGAGAAAATGGCCAAGTAATGGCTAACATTGACTAGCTAGTTGATTGGGATGCCCAACAAGGAGGAATTTCTCCCAAGTGAACACCATCATCATGCAATGAAACCCTATCCACTATCCAATGTGATTTTTCTCGATCAATCAGTGAAATAGGTAAGGGAACCAATGTGCATACAAGAAAATTGTTTGTTGTGTGTGGACTCTACTCTCATGGATTTAACAAACCATTGGAATGATTACATATTGCAACCAATGCCTTCATAAAGGGAATACTATCCCTCAATAGGTGAACACCCAACACCCATACAAATCGATTGTCGTAGTTCGAAGAAATCATAACCAAAATCATTCATAGAACAAAACTCACACCATAGCCATGAAATGAAAACAATGATAAAGCGATTTCACAGTTGACGGGAATCTTTATTATGGTCAGGAGAAAATTATAAATGGATGAACCATACACAAACTTTGTGTATTGTTACTCACTGTGAAGACCAAAATTGTAGTAGGCCATGGCTCAGACACACCTTCACTTAGAGTGAATATGCACATTAACTCCTTCATCCACTCAATCTTAAGCAAGAATACCTCTTCGAGCTCTAAACTTTGTGACTGTACCTCCCTCTTTTCTCTCTTCACTGCAACCTACATTATTTTAATGCAATTCCTTTAAAAGTCCAACTATCACATGGTTAGTTCCCACTTCACATTTTTCCAAAAAAAAAATAGAATAAAAATAACAAATACAAACTTAATATAATTTTACAAAAAAATTTGGATAAGAATCCAATTCGGATCATAAATAAATAAATAAAAGTGAAATTATTACAACAGTTCTATAAGTTATAATTTAAATTTAAATAACAAAATGAATTTTACAAAAAACAAGAACAATGCTTATGCCTTTCATAGAAACACAAGTCATTGAACTACCAAAAAAACCACTCTATTATAAACTAATCTAAAAAAATTGTGTTAGGAAAAAAAATTAAGATAAATGGCATTTTCTTTGTTATACCCTTAATAACATAAGATATAATTTTACTTTCCACAATTTAATTACTCTTCAAACTCACATAATAAACCATAATAAACTTCATACTTCTACTATGGTGACTCTCATATATCAATATTTAAAATTGCTCCATTCTAAAATATGTTAGATAGAAAATTAAAATTTTCCAAAATTAAACAAAAACTAAATAAATAAATAAAATAATACATTAAATAATTTTTAAATTAAGAAAAATATATAAATAATCTTAGTATTCTAAAGTTTTTTCAAAGGTTGAATTCATGCATTTATGTAATCAGAAATGCAATTTAAACTTTATACAACATAAAATTGTGATTTCATCCAAATTTATATTGGAGGATTGGATGAAAATATCAAAACTTAGAAGGTTTATATAACTAATTACGACATACTATATCCTTATGGATTTGAACCTACAACGTCTTAAGAGGAAACCAACATTACATTTGTGCTTTGTCTAACTATTCTACAAAAATGTTTTTTTGGTATGAATCTAGGATATAAATTTGCACCAAATCACTATTTTTGGTTGTTTAAAATCCATTTCTGAATGCAGAAATGGATTCAGCATGCTGAAGAATCCCTGGGACACTCAGATTGTACAAAAATAATCACTCAAATCTACGAGTCTAACAATTTCTAACCGAATTTCGAACAAATATCCCCGAAAAGTATCATAGAAAAAAAAAGTAATTTCATAAAATGTTTAGGACTAGGGCTTACAGTTGTAAGCTAACCCATAACCCATAAATATGGCTACTTTTAAAATGGTTTGCTTGCTTCTCAAATTTGACGGTCACTCTTAAAATTGTTATTTATAACCTCAACACCATATGACTATACACTTCCAGCTGTTCTGGCCAGCTCTACTAGTCCTTAGGATTTCTTCTTTGTTTCTTAATTTAGTTGCTATGTTTCTCACCTATAAGGTTTATTCTATCATCTAATACATTCATGCTCTACATTTTCCTATTCTAGATATGTCTCTTCTCTATTGTCTCTTATGTTTATATTTTTGTCATGGTATTAGAGTGTGGGAGGTAAGACTCTTCACAGAGCCTGGAGAGTAGTCGATAGTCTACTAAAGGAGCGTTGGAGACATCACAGTGTGAGGAGGAAGACTTGCAAAAAAAAAGTTAAAGACAAAGAGATTTAGGAATTTGTGGAATCCTTCTTCAAGAGGAAGATGTAGAAGTAGCATAGGAGCAGCTACAGCAGCTGTTAGATTGGCCGCGGGAAAATATCTAGGATGTCATATCAAGCCCACATAGAAATTGAAGCATGCAGAGGAGTTGAACAGATATCATTCATCGAATCTAAGCGAGTGGATCAAAAGTCATCGAATACAGGTAATTCACAGGGTGTTTAATCCTTAGCCTCCTTTACTTCAGAAGTTCAGAGGTTTTTTCTATTTTTAGGAATAGAGGAGACGAGTCTCCCAAAAGTCTCGAAGTGAATTGGGATAATCCATTTGCAAAGGATGCATGTCAATGGATCCTTGAGTTTGGAGGGTAAGCACTCCACGAGGAAGATACTCCTCAAGCTCAGGAGATGCCCGAAGCTCCAAAGAGTGGAGTGCATCCAGACTGTTGGTGGAAATGCCACGTGGCGGTAGATCAGAAGAGGTTTGGAGCCCCAAAGGACAGGGATATGAAGTTAATATATAATTTTGATCACAAGTGGACACGTGGCAGGAGATCCTACGCTCTGGAGAATAGACTCTTCAGAGGAAACTTGGAGGTGTGAAGTGATAACTCCCAGAGGCCCAAAGCCAAGATTTCATCTGGACCCTCCATCAACAAAGACACATCGCACCATATCCCTTACTTTTGAGGCTTAGCACTCCGGAGGGTTTACGAAGTAAAGAAGTTTTCAGAGCTCGAAGACAATATGAATCGTTTAAGGTTGTGTAAATGTGTCGCCAGATCTAACACTCTGGAAGGTAGAAACTTCGAAGGTTTGTAGTGTTGTGTGCCTCGAAATTCCCAAAGCCAAGGATTTTTGAAGTAAATATCATCCCTTGATCGTGTTGGACACATGGACAAAGGATCTGTCACTTCATTAGTTCGGGGTTTGGGGAGAACATGGTGCAGTGTTGGGAGGACTCCCGAAGGCCGGAAGACCGGAGCTAATCTCAGTTGTTCAATTGAAAGGACACATGGAGACGGATCTCATCACTTCATAGATTGGAAACTCTGAAATTTTGTGCTAGTTAGCAGACAGAAACTCGTGAAGGTCATAGTTCCGAAGAGGATCTTGACCATTCATTTGGCGAGGTCTAAGATTTGTCAGATCTATGCATCTCCAAAAGGTTTTCTCCTTCAACACTTCGCGGGTATTGTGAAGTATAGTCGTGGAAGGTTATGAATCCCAGAGCCCCAAAGTAATTATGGGTCATTAATATAAGATCAACGAGAAACATTGATCTATTCACCGATCTATTCGCCTATTCTCCAGTTCACAACTTTAGAGGATCTAAGGTTTTAGAATGCCCGAAACCCCACAGCACCTAGTTCTTAGCCCTTGGTCATATGAGGGGTTAAAGTTAAAATTATTTTTCGTTAAAAAGAAACATCAGGAGGGCCTCATTTTAACCATCAAATGGTTACAATCGATAAAGAACGAAGCTCGGATTTCTGACTCTGTAGATCCTGCGCTCGGATAGTCAGATCCAGCAAGATCGGAAGCTAAAGAAGTGGTCTAGCCCACGTTTTTCATCCCGAAGTCACGCAGAGGATTTTGAGGACCAGATTTTACATGTGGGAAGAAGGTAAATAATGAAAATCACCAACATATTGTTTTTATGTTGTATTGAAAACAAATGACCACCTCAAACCATTTAGGACCAACGCAAGGGCCAATTCTTATTAGAAAGAACTATGAATTTTTGTCTCTCAGAATGAGATTCTTCTTACTGGCATAGAATTATTGGGATCCAGTGGATCTTGGCTATGTAGAACAAGATATACCAAATCTAGCTACCATGAACAATCAAGAAAGGGTTGTTGAGGCAAAACAAAGGAAAAGAGAGAATAAGACCGAATTCTAGATTCAAAACTCAATAGATGACTCGTTTTTCTCAAAAATCACAGGTGTTGTCACCTCAAAACAGGCCTGGGACATCCTACAAATATCTTACTATGAAAATGATAGGGTCAAAACAATGAAGTTGCAGACCTTAAGGTCGCATTTTGAGACTTTAAAAGTGATAAAGTCTGAAAAACGTTGATCAATTTATGACTAGACTCATGGGAATTGTAAACCAGAATAGGTTAACTGGTGAAGACATCCCTGATCATAGGATTGTTGAGAAAGTCCTCAGAAGTATTCCAAATAAATTCGAAATGGTTGTTGTAGCCATCCTTGAATCCAAGGATCTATCAATTTTTTCAACAGATGAACTCATGGGTTCTCTATTATTACATGAGACCAGATTGCATCTCAAAGATGAGTCAATAGCCAATGTCTTCAAGACCCTATTCTCTTTTAGAAGAGGGAGAAGTCCAAGAAACAATCGCTCAGGTGAAGGTCACACACATCAAAACAAGAATCACAATTTCCAGCCTCAAAGAGGTAGAGGGAGGAGATCCAATGCAAAATCAAGCATACAATGCCATTACTGCAAACATTATGGGCACTATGAATCTGAATGCAGGAAGAATAAATAAAATCAACACTTACGCAGAGCCCATATCTCAAATCATGAAGGAGACACCTCATATGGGATGTTTCTCTCGTGTCACAAAATTGAAGAACAACACAAGGATCTTTGGTTGTTGGATAGCAGATGCAACAATCACATGACGGGTAACAAAGATTTACTTTATTACATTGATTATTCTATTTCATTTGATATTACACTTGGAGATGACTCTTTAGTCAAAGTTCAAGGAGAAGGAATTGTGCTTATTCTCATTAAACAAGATGTAAAGAAAGAGATAAATGATGTCTATCATGTTCCAAATCTAAAACATAATTTGTTAAGTGTAGGACAACTAGTTGAAAATGGAAATAAGGTAATTTTTGAAGGAGCATCATGTAGGATATATGACAAAACTCCCAACAAGAAATTGATTTCTAAAATCCACATGACTAGGAATAGAATGCTTCGCCTGACCCTTAAAACTACAAATCTGACCCAATATTATGCACAAAGTGCATCCAACCTCAATGAAACTATGATTTGGCATGCAAGATTTGGACATATTCCCTTTCAAAGTATAATCCTTCTACAAAAGTACTCCATGGTCAAAGGTCTACCTATCTTGAAAGAGAAAAATATCCCATGTGAATCACGCATTCTCAGAAAACATAAGAGAACTAGTTTTCCATAGTCCTCCACTCAAGCCAAACAACACTTATATTTGGTTCACATTGACCTATGTGGACCGATGAAAACAAAGTCAATAGGTTGTATCTTTTATTTTCTAACATTTATTGATGATTTTAGCACGAAAATATGGATCTATTTCCTCATACACAAGTCTAAAACCTTTGCAATGTTCAAGGAGTTCAAGGTTGAAGTTGGAAAATAGAATGGGAAATATGTGAATATTCTCAGGTTTGATGGAGGAGGCGAATATTGTTCAACATAATTTGAAAATTTCTGCAAATCAAAAGGTATAATCATCCAAACCACAACTAGGTATACTCCACATCAAAATGGAGTGGCTAAGAGGAAAACTAGACTATAATGAACATGGTTAGGTCCCTTCTCAGAGAGAAATTATGTCTGTCAAATTTATTTTGGGCTGAAGTTGTAGCATGTTCAACTTATCTTATGAATATATCTCCAACCACTAGTGTCAAGATGAAGGCATGAAGTGAGACAAAAATGAATGTTTCTCATCTTAGGACTTTTGGATGCATTTCATTCCCTCACATACCTTCCGAATTGAGGAAGAAACTTGATGATCAAAGTGATAAATGCATTTATATTGGCTACAGTGAGACATCCAAAGCCTACAGACGCTACAATCCGATTTCAAAGAAACTCATTCTCAGCAGAAATGTCAAATTTATTGAAAATCAGTTCCGGAGTGAGTCTAAAAATCGCCCTATGGAAAGTCAAAATCCATTATTGCCACTTCCTGAAAACACAGAAAATTCAGGATAGAAAATGTATCAGTCTGTCCTTCCAAGATTACGGGTACAAGGATAGCCCAAAATTTCTCAGGACAACTCTTCTTCAAGCATAATTCATCCTCTGAACTTCAAAATCAGAGAAATTGAAGCTTGAGAGAAATCTATCAGTGGTTGGATGATATTGATCAACATAATATTTTTGCATTAATGTCATGTAAACCTACATCTTTTAAAGAGGCATCTAAAGAGCTACATTGGGTTCAAGCCATGAACCAAGAAATTGACTATATTGAGAAGAACAAGACATGGGATCTTGTTGATCTGCCCAAACATAAGACAAGTATCAATGTCAAGTGGGTTTACAAGACTAAACTAAATGAAAAGGGGCAGATTGAAAAACACAAAGCAAGACTTGTTGCCAAAGGATTCTCACAGCAACTAGGCATTGATTATAGTGAAACTTTTGCTCCATTAGAAAGGTTGGACACTATAAGGACTCTCTTAGCCATAGAAGCTCAATAAAAATGACAATTATAACATATGGATGTCAATTCATATTTCCTTAATGGTGTCTTTGAAGAAGGGGTCTATGTGGATCAACCACCTAGATTTGAAGTCAAAGACCAACTAGCCAAAGTGTATCAATTGAAGAAATCCTTGTATGGATTAAAGCAAGCTTCAAGAGCTTGGTACAACAAAATTGATACTTAACTACTCAAGAGTGGTTTCAATAGAATCCAAAATGACGCAACTCTATACACCAAAACAGATGAGCAAGGTAAAATTTTGATATTTTGTATTTATGTTGATGACACGATATGTACTGGAAATCTTGAGTTAACCAATTTTAAATATTCAATGCAATATGATATTGATATGACATATCTTGGTATATGAAATATATTTTTGGGATTGAGGTTGACCAATCAACCAAATGGATTTTTGTCTGTCAGCAAAAGTATGCAGCAAACTGTTAGGATATTTAGACACTTAGGAGTTAGTATGATCTACTTGGTCTATTGTGTCATTAGGTAAAAGTGTGTTTTCTAGTGTGTTTCTTTAGTATGCATTAGTATGCATTTGTAGTTAAGAAATCTGACGGTCATGATATGTTCTCGACATAGAGTGATCCTACGATTCATAC
>JASDQU010435634.1:21674-36341 GCA_032191745.1 Picea mariana
CCTAAAAGTGAGAAGTGTATATTTGTTGGTTATTCTGAAGATGTCAAAGGTTACATACTTCTTCAATCACATTGTAATGAAATTATTATTAGAAGAGATGTTAAATTTGATGAAAATCTCTTGGCCTGTGAGCCTAATTCGATGATTGTGCCTTCTTCAGCCTACGAGCCATCTTCGGCATTTGTGCCTTCTTATGATCTGGTTTCTTCTTCAGATGATGACAGTGAGGATGAAAATCCACCTTCGCTTGCTCACCCTCCTCCAGGTGAGTCCTTTGATCCTAAACCAACACCAACTCCACCGCTTCCTAGATGGGTTCGTTCAACACGAGAAGCAGCTGGTGATCTTGTCAGTGATCCTTCAAATCAGTGTCGGACACGTTCACAGTTCCAGTGAGCCTCTTCTCTTTTGGCTCAAGTTTCAGAAACTCATGATCTAGAGACATTTGTAGAAGCTTTAGGTCATACAGATTGGGATACAACAATGAATGAATAGTATCACTCTTTAATGGCAAATGATACTTGGGATCTTGTACCTCTTCCAAAAGGAAGAAAACTTGTTAGATGCAAATGGATCTACAGAACTAAGTATGCATCAAATGGAAGTGTTGAAAGACACAAGGCTTGGCTAGTTGCCAAAGGATTGTCCCAAGTTGAAGGAATTGACTATAATGAAACCTTTGACCCCGTAGAAAAAATGAATTCCATCTGCCTTGTTCTTGCCCTTGCTGCCTCACATAAATGGGAGGTCCATCGGATGGATGTTAAATCCACCTTCTTGCACGGATATTTGCAAGAAGAAATCTACATGGAACAACCTCTTGGCTATGTCCAGAATGACTCTAGCCTTGTTTGTCGTCTCAAGAAATATCTTTATGGTATCAAGCAAGCTCCCCAAGCTTGGTATCCCAAAATGGATAGCTTTCTTATTGCCACTAGATTCTCTAGATGCCATTATAATCCTAATGTCTATACCAAGAAAGTAGGAAGCCATTTCATAATCCTTGTCCTTTATGTTGATGACCTTATCCTTACTGGTAGTGACTCAAAACTTTTAAACCATGTGAAAACCAACCTTAAAAATAAATTTGAAATGACAGACTTAGGCTTTTTGCACTATTTCCTTGGCCTCCAAGTTTTGCAAATCAATGAAGGAATTTTTCTTTCCCAGTCTAAGTATGCTTGTGACCTTCGTCACTTTCACATGGACGATTGTAAACCAACCCCTTCTCCTTTCCAGCCTAGAGTCAAGCTTTCTACCACTTGTACTTCTCCTGAAGTTGATGCCACCCTATACCATCAATTAGTCGGTAGCCTCTTATACTTGACTCATACCTGTCCTGATCTTTCCTTTGTTGTTGGTCTTGTTTCTCGATATATGCAAACACCCCATGAAAGCCATTGGAAAGAAGCTAAAAGGACACTCCACTATGTTCATGGTACAGTTCAGTTCGAGATACATTACAGTTCAGGGGGGACTCCTTTATTGGTTATTTCACTGATTCAGATTGGGCCAACAACCCTGATGATCGGAAGTCTACTGCAGGTTATGTTTTTAGCCTTGGTTCACGACTTGTCACTTGGGCCTGTAAGAAACAACAGGCTATTACACTTTCTTCAGAAGAAGCAGAGTACCGAGCAACGATAAATGCAAGTCAAGAAGCCATGTGGCTTCAACAGATCCTTTGAGAGTTTGGATTCCAGCACCAGCATCCGACTAGCCTTTGGTGTGACAATCAAAGTTCCATCAAGCTCGCCAAAGACCCAGTTCAACATCAGTGTAGCAAACACATCAAGCTACACATGCACTTCATCAGAAAGCTCATTCATGATCAAGTTATTGAAGTTCTCTTTTGCCCTACAGAAGATCAAGTTGCATACATTTTCACAAAGTCTTTTACAGAAGCAAAGTTTTCCAAACTTCGATTTATGTTAGGAGTTCAGGAAGTTGTCATTAAGGGGGGATAGGCTCTAATGCCTCCTTCCTTCTCCTATTGTGTCACTATTGTAAATCCTTCAATCCTATCCCAAGTTGTTCTTAAGGGGGGATGTTAGGATATTTAGACACTTAGGGGTTAGTAAGATCTACTTGGTCTATTATGTCGTTAGGTAAAAGTGTGTTTTCTAGTGTGTTTCTTTAGTATGCATTAGTATGCATTTGTAGTTAGGAAATTCAACGGTCACGATATGTTCCCGACATAGAGTGATCCGACGGTTCATACTCTCCTTGATCTTAATGGCCATTGATCCGTGGCTTAACACCCGATTGGTCCATGATCTCTATTTAAATAGCATGGAGGGTCATTTGCCGATGATCGATTGTGAGAAAATCTCTTGTAAAATCTCTCTATAATATTTTTCTTTGCATTAATAAACTGCTCCAAGTGGCCGCGTTGGTTGGAGCCATGGATGTTTCCCCATAGGGTTTTTATCACGTGAAAACATGGGTGTGTTGATATTTGATATGGTTATGTGAGTGGTTACTGAAGGTGTTCGTCCTCTGTTGGAATACCTGTGTTTTCGAACAAAAACATCATCAAAAGCTTCCGCATGGAAGACTGCAATCCAGCAGAAAATCCTATACCCCTAGGCACAAAATTGAGCAAGCAAACTGAAGGCCCTACAGTGGATTCTACCTTCTACAAAATTTTAGTAGTAAGTTTGTTGTATCTTACATCAACTAGGCCTGATATTTTGTATGTAGTCGGCTTTATTTCCAGGTTCATGGAATCTCCCAAACATTCTCACTGGAAGATGACAAGAAGGATTCTAAGATATGTTGTTGGAACTCTTAATTTTGGTTCATAGTACACTCAGTCTGAAGATAACCATCTTTCTGGTTACACTAACAGTGATTTTGCAGGCAACCTAGATGACCAAAAAAGCACCTCAGGGTATGCTTTTCACCCAAGCATGAATCTAATTTCTTGGGCATCAAAGAAGCAACCCAATGTATCAATATCTTTTGCAGAGGCAAAGTATGTCATTGCTACCTCAACTTCATGTGAAGTTGTGTGGCTGCGAAGACTATTGACAATACTTCAACAGTTGCCTTATTCAAAAACCATGTTTTTCATAAGAAAATCAACCATATTGACACTCGCTTTCACTTCGTACATGAGCTAGTCAACAATGGTGAACTCAAAGCCATTGGGAAAAACCATTTTTTATTTGCAGATACAACACTTGGGCATTATCAGTGCTGATGTTTGTATCTATTGAGTTTAAGAGAGAGTGTTAGTTATAAACTCAACAACATATGACTGTACACTGCCAGTTGTACTAGTCCTTAGGATTTCTTCTTTGTTTCTTGATTCAGTTGTTATGTTTCTCGCCTATAAGGTTTATCCTATCATCTAATACATTCGCGCTCTGAATTTTCCTATTCTAGATCTGTCTCTTCTATATTGTCTCTTTTGTTTATAGTTTTTTCAAAAACAACATGCTTGCTTCTCAAAATTGAAATTATGGTCACGTATGCATTGAGTCTTACGTACCAACACCTCCAATTTATCGCCTCTCCATTGTTTTCTCAATATTCTCCAATATCACATGGCGTACCTAGTCCAGTTGTGCTAGTACATTGTAAATCGTGTCTGCAATTGTTTTGTTATAATAATAATCCATCTGTTCACTGAGTACTCTTGAGAATTCATCTTTACTATCAACATCTCGATCACCATATGCTTTGATAATTTTTGAATGAATATCCTGTAGAAATGCATACGAAATCATCCTGTTGGAATAATGCTTACAATAGGATTGGTTTGGATTTGTTGGAGGTTGTTGAGAGATTCTCTCCACCTCTCTTTCTATACTTAGAATAAGTTGAATATGAATCCAACTATATAATTGTGTTGTAATTGTGTAGAAAGATATTGTAATTGAAATTATCATTTGTGTGTATAATCATGTGCTATGGTTGCTCTTTGGAATTTTATCATGGTATCAAAGTCTGGCTGAGATTAATCGCTCACGGGAGTGCCTAAGTAGATGTGAGATTTGTATTGTTGATTCTCTATAAATATGTAGGAGATAAGAATGTATTTATGTGAGTGATTCCTAGTGTGTTGAGATTTTTGTGTTTTATTTCTTTTGTGTTGGCATTGAGAGAAGTCGTTGCCCAGGATCTTTCTCATCACCATTTCCTTGAAGACTGCAGCAACCATCGTCGATGTCCAAGAGAGAAGACTGGTTGAGGTTGGCATCAGAGACATTTCCTTTGTTCTCAGGGAATTCAATCTGATCATGCCTGACCATTTGTTGACCAAGACATGAACAGTTACATACGGAGAATTTATAGATCTGCATATCTGTAGAACTGGACTTATATTTGATTGTTCATTGAAAAGGAGGACATCACCATGTTCGTGTGATGCATTAAAGGAAAGATCGTTGTTGTGTGGAGGGTTCATTGTTGTTGGAAGGCTAACTTGCTACCATGTAGAACAGTCATCGGAGCTTTGAAAATCATTGAGAGAAGAAAATCTAGCAGCAGGGTAGAGGAAAGACGTTGCGTTAGCAGATTGCAGAAAACAAGCTATCTCCGAGGCTGAGGGGTGAAAGGGAAGATCTTGGAGATCCCCTGCGATTCAGACTATGACGTTGAAGATTTGAATCACAACATTGTCGAAGAGGGAACTGAGCCCTGGAGAAATACCAACAATGTGCCCAAGGAACATCCATAATGAGCACTACATTGCATTATATGTTCTCTTTTTCTCACCGTTGGAAGCGATCCAGGAATAATCTCTTGAATTTTCAGTTATAATGCGACTTAGGCCACGGACAACACCGGTAACAAAACTAGCCATGACTGCGAATTTGTGGATAACATTACACCTCTTGTTTACTTTGGCTCGCTTGAACTTTTCTGCTCTATTCTCGATTTTCTGGCAAATGCATGTGTTTGTCTGTCTATCTGGGTGACAATATGGCTTGAAATCACAATAGCTGAGCGCTGAAGCTAATCTCTTACCAAATTGCTTTGTATTTCTGTTTTCATCCCCTGTGCCATTTTACTGAAATCTTCTGCCCCATTTTTTGCTATCCATTTCCAGATGGATTAATTGTTTTGTAATCCATGAAGGCCCATACTTGTCCTTTCCATTCCATTGCTGCAAGAAACATAGCCTTCCATTTGTGCAGCTCATTCTATTAAATATGTATCATTTAACAAAATATTAGGCCAAAAAATTCCGTGTGCAGTACCAGCAACTCAAGCATCTTCAATACCTGAAACTGTTATTAAGATAAGTGTTTTGAGGTGTAGAATTCAATGTAATGCAAGGGCAGCTTAATTGGGTAGTACGGAATTTCGATCTCTAGATGAAGCTAGGATTAGTAATCAGAAGAAGAAAAAGAAGTTAATAATGAATGGAGTAGATCAGGATGAGATAGTGGATACCCTAATGTTAGCTCATCCAGATAGTCTTTTTGTGGGCATCGATCAATGGGGTTCAAGTCCACTATAAACTAGCAGATTCTTATATTGTGGGCACTGACGACATGGGAAATGGACTTTCTGAAATTACCAAACAGAATAACCTTCCAATTGGGGTCGTTCTTGCAATTTTCTTGCACGGGTTTGGATCATTGGCCTTCTCATGGAACCAAGTGCTCAAACCAATTGCTAAGGTAGTTGAGTCGAAAAGGGTGGGGGTGGCTTCTAATAGGCCTGCATTTTGGCCGAGTTCCAGAATGCAGCTCCCAAGCTCTGCTTATGATAAAAATGACAAATTTCCCACTATGAATCCTTATTTACTCTGCCTTTCAGTTGCAACTGCCTTGAGATTTAGAGACATTTTTCAGTCCCAGAAAGCCATATTGATTGGCTAAGCAACTGATGATTTTCAGTAATTGATTTCCAGTAATTGAGTTTTGAATTGCAATTGAAAGCTAAAATCCTTTTTTTGTTTTCCAAAATTGATTTTTTTTTCTTCAATTTTATGTGGAAATGTGATTGAAAAATTAATATAAATAAGACATTGTTAATGTCATTCATACTCAGTTTACCACTTGGGGTTATCAAGAAAGATTCCAAATTTTTGGAGTTGTGCAATTCATCTTTATTTTTTTTTAAGCCATGTAGAATGTCATTTCAATTACTAAAATCTATGGATTTGCAATAGGTTTTTGTTTCTCAAAGTGAATACATTAAGTTAGTTTGAAGTTTGTTTAGTTTGAAGTTTGGTTTGATGTTAGATAGAAAGTTATTTAAGTCATACAATTTAAGTTTTAATATTTTTTTTACTATATTAGCATTGTTATTTAAAAAACAATTTACGACAAAACAAAATGTCAAAAGTCTTTTATGATGAAAAATATTGAGATATTTTGCCCTACAATCATGGCTTTAAAACAATGCATGTCTTTATAATTCTTCAAATTCTCTTTTTCTTTTTAGAAAAAATAAATAAAGAATTTGAGTGGCTCATTGTACATGCTTTTTTTTTTTTTGTTCCTCTTACTTTGATGAAAGTGGTTTGAGATTTACTTGTTTTTTCTTTTTATTCATTGAATCCTAGGCCTTCATGATTGGGCCTCTATTGAGCTACAATATGAATCGAAATCCATTTGTCTTCCTTGCCTAGCCCTTGGCCATGATAGCACATTTTCTCCATGAGCTTGGAACCAATGCCTCTAGTGTGCTTCTCAAAGTCACCAAGGGTATTGGAAGATGAGTTTACCATGTTTTCCTCTGTCATGGTACTAGCTTCGATAGTGGAAATGGAATGGTCTTTCTTGGTCTCTTGGAAAATTGCTTCTAGCTTCTTCAAGGTCTCTTCATTTGTTGCCAAGTCATGGTATAGGTGGGTAGTGACCTTCATGAACCTTTCCTCTTGCCAATTACCCATATCAATGAATCTCTCCCTCAACTACAAGAGTTGCAACCTGCTCCAGTCTAATTATTCCCTTATGGTGGTGAAGGATTCATGTTGTTTGACAATCTCTTTCTCCAATTCATCTTCCTTTTGTCTCCAATACTGAATTTATTCTTGGATTTTCTTATTGAAGTCTCTCAACTCTTCCAGATTCTCCCTATTCAAGGCTTTTCCCATGGAAACTACTTCAAGGTATCTAACGAACCTGATTAGATACCATATGATCCGTAAATGGTGGGCATATGGCGTCTTTGTTTCATCAGCACAAATCTGTTGTAGAATTGAATTCAATGTCTTTTCCAATATAAAAAGTTTTGAGTTGGAGTAAAGGGTGGATGTAATCCTTTTCTAACTCTATAAGTATGTCACCTTATCCAAATGACAAGCCCTACTCACTTGCATCAATATTATTAAAAAAAATTGGAAATATCGAGTTAACAATGAACCCGAGTGAATGAGATAATCCTTCCAAGGAATAAATTGACCATATGTAAAGGGGATTCACCAAACCCGAGAGTCTAACTAGTGGAGGTTAATCGTTCAAGTCACACTTCAACCCAACACTTGGACCACCTTTGTGTGTGACTAGTTGTACGACAACTTAGTGAGGTGGAGCCAATGCATAAATAGATTAAAAGGAGAATGTTGGGCCTAGAGGAAGGGAGTATTACACCAACCCCCAAAAACTTAATACCTAACAATGAAGGAAGTCACTCTACAGGGAATTAAATTGACCATAGTGAAAAGACTAGGCAAGAGAGTTGACCCACTTTTTGCGGATAGAAGGAGAACTCCAAACTCTGAGAAAATGGCCAAGTAATGGCTATTATTGACTAGCTAGTCAATTGGGATGCCCAACAAGGAGGAATTTCTCCCAAGTGAACACCATCATCATGCAATGAAACCCTATCCACTATCGAATGTGATTTTCCTCGATCAATCAGTGAAATAGGTAAGGGAAGCAATGTGCATACAAAAAAATTCTTTGTTGTGTGTGGACTCAACTCTCATGGATTTAACCAACCATTGGAATGATTACATTTTGCAACCAATGCCTTCATAAAGGGAATACTATCCCTTAAGAGGTGAACACCCAACTCCCATACAAATCGATTGTTGTAGCTCGAATCAATCATAACCAAAATCATTCATAGCACAAAACTCACACCATAGCCATGAAATCAAAACAATGATAAAGTGATTTCACAGTTGACGGGAATCTTTATTATGGCCAGGAGCAAATTATAAATGGATGAACCGTACACAAAATTTGTGTATTGTTACTCATTATGAAGAACAAAATTGCAGTAGGCCATGGCTCAAAAACACCTTCACTTAGAGTGAATATGCACATTAAATCCTTCGTCCACTCAATCTTAAGCAGGATGACTTCTTCTAGCTCAGAATTTTCCAACTGTGCCTCCCTCTTTTCTCTCTTCAATGCAACCTACATTTTTTTAATGCAATTCCTTTAAAAGCCCAACTATCACATTATTAGTTCCCACTTCCCATTTTCCCAAAAAAATAGACAAAATAGAATAAAAATAAGAAATACAAACTTATTACAATTTTACAAAATGTTTTGAGTTAAAATCCAATTCGGATCATAAATAAATAAATAAAAATGAAATTATTGCAACAATTCTATAATTTCTAATTTAAATTTAAATAACAAAATGAATCTTAAAAAAAAAAAACAATGCTTATGCCTTTCATAGCAACACAAGTCATTTGAACTACCAAAAAACACTCTATAATAAACTAATCTAAAAAATTGTGTTAGGAAAAAAAACTGATATAAGATATAATTTTACTTTCCACAATTTAATTACTCTTCAAATTCACATAATAAACCATAATAAACTTAATACTTCTACTTTGTTGACTCTCATATATAAATATTTAAAATTGCCCCATTCTAAAATATGTTAGATAGAACATTAAAGTTTTGCAAAATTAAACAAAAACTAAATTAATTAATTAATTAATACATTAAATAATTTTTAAATTAAGAAAAATATATAAATAAATAATCCTAGTATTCTAGGGTTTTTTTTAATTAAGAAAAATATATAAATAAATAATCATAGTATTCTAGGTTTTTTTTTAAAGTTGAATCCATTCATTTATATAATTAGAAATGCAATTTAAACTTTAAACAACAAAAAACTTTGTGATTTTGCCAAATTTATATTGGAGGATTGGATGAAAATGTCAAAACTTAGAAGGTTTATACAATTATTTATGACATACTATATCTCTATGAATTTGAACCTACAACCTCTTAAGAGGCAACGAACATTACATTTGGGCTTTGTCTAACTGTTCTACGAAAAGTTTTTTTTGGTATGAATATGAGCTATAAATTTGCACCAAATCACTATTTTTGTTGTTTAAAATCCATTTTTGAATGAAAAAATGGATTCAGTGTGGTGAAGAATCCCTGGGACACTAAAATTGTACAAAAATAATCACTCAAATATGCAAGTCTAACAATTTCTCACCGAATTTTGAACAAATATCCTCAAAAAGTATCACATAAAAAAAAAAGTAATTTCATAAAACGTTTAGGACTAGGGCTTATAGTTGTAAGCTAACCCATAAGCTATAAATACAGTCGCTCTTAAAATGGTGTGCTTGCTTCTCAAATTTGATGGTCTCTATGAAAATTTTTATTTATAACCTCAACAACGTATGACTGTACACTGCCAGTTGCTCTGGCTAGCTCTACCAGTCCTTGGGATTTCTTCTTTGTTTCTTGATTCAACTGTTATGTTTCTTGCTTTTAAGGTTTATCCTATCATCTAATACATTCACGCTCTTCATTTTCCTATTCTAGATATGTTTCTTATGTATTGTCTCTGATGTTTATAGTTTTGTCATGGTATTAGAGCGTGGGAGGTAAGACTCTTCACAGAGCCTAGAGAGCAGCCCACAGTCCACTAAAGGAGTGTTGGAGACATCACAGTGTGAGGAGGAAGACTTGAAAAAAAAAATTAAAGACAAAGAGCTTTAAGAATTCATGGAATCCTTCTTTAGGAGGAAGATGCAAAAGTAGCATAGGAGCAGCTACAACATTCGTTAGATCGATCACGATAACATATCTAGGATGTCAGATCAAGCCCATATAGAACTTGAAGCACGTAGAGGAGTCGAACAGATCTCAGTCATCAAATCTGATCGAGTGGATCGAAAGTCGTCGAATCCAAGTAAGTTGCAAGGTGTTTAACCCTTAGCCTCCTTGACTTCGAAAGTTCATAGGTTTTTCCTATTTTTAGGCATAGAGGAGACAAGTCTCCCAAAAGTCCTGAAGTGAATCAGGACCATCCATTTGCAAAGGACGCATGTTAATGGATCCTTGGGTTCGTAGGGTAAGCAATCTGGGAGAAAGCCACTGCTCAAGATCAAGAGACTCTCTAAGCTTCGAATAGCGGAGTGCATCTAGAATATCAGTGGAAAGGCCACGTGGAAGCAGATCGAAAGAGGTTTGGAGGCCCAAAGAAATGGGATCCGAAGTTAATATAGGTTGTTGATCACAAGTGGACACATGGTAGGAGATCCTACGCTCCGGAGGGTAGACTTTTCAGAGGAAACTTGGAGGTGTGAAGCAAGAACTACCGAAGACCCAAAGTCCGGAGTTCATCTGGACCCTCCATCAACGAGAACACATCGTGCCAGATCCCTTACTTTGGAGGCTTAGCACTCCAGAGGGTTTACGAAGTGAAGAAGTTGTCGGAGCTCGAAGACAATCTGAACCGTTGAAGGTTGTGGAAACGTGTCACCAGCTCTAACACTTAGGAAGGTAGACACTTCGGAGGTTTGTAGTGTTGTGTGCCTCAGAACTCCCGAAGCCCAGGATTCTGAATTAAATATCAGCCCTTGATCTCGTTGGACACATCAACGAAGGATCTGTCACTTCGTTAGTTCAGAATTTGGGGAGAACACGACACAATGTTGGGAGGACTCTCGAAGGCCATAAGACCGGAGCTAAACTTATTTGTCTAATCGAAAGGACACGTGGAGGCGAATCTCATCACTTCGGAGATTGGACACTCCATACATTTGTGCTAGTCAACAGACATAAACTTCTAAAGGTT
Organism: Picea mariana; assembly: GCA_032191745.1. Classification (NCBI taxonomy): domain Eukaryota; kingdom Viridiplantae; phylum Streptophyta; class Pinopsida; order Pinales; family Pinaceae; genus Picea; species Picea mariana. The sequence continues at coordinate 32,655 of JASDQU010435634.1, forward strand.
GTAGTTTTGTAGAGGATCTTCACCATTGGTTTGGCGAGGTCTAAGAGTCATCAGGTCTATGCATCTATGGAAGGTTCTCTCCTTCGACACTTCGTGGGTATTTTGAATTAGAGTCGTGGAAGGTTCTTAAGCCGAAAGTCCGGAAGTAATTATGGGTCGTTGATCTAATCTCAGATAAACGAGAACCTTTGATCTATTCACTGATCTATTCACCTATCTTCAAGTTTGCGACTTTAGAGGATCTTAGGTTTTAGAACGCCTGAAACCCCAGAGAACCTAGTTCTTATCCCTTGGTCATATGAGGGGTTAAAGTTATAAATCTTTTTCATTAAAAAGAAACGCCCGGAGCACCTGGTTTTATCCATCAAAGGGTTATAGACGATAACGAACGTAGCTTAGAATTCTGACTCTATAGATCTCGTGCTCGGATAGTCACATACAGCAAGATCGGAAGCTAAAGAAGTGGTCTAGCCCACATTTTTCATCCCGAAGTCATGCAGAAGATTTCGAGGACCAGGTTTTACGAGCGGGAAACAGGTAAAGCATGAAAATCACCAACATATTATTTTTTTGTTCTATTTAAAAAAAATGACCACCTCAAACCATTTAGGACCAACGCAAGGGCCAATTCTTCTTGGAAAGAACTATGAATTCTTGGCTATGTAGAACAAGATCCAACAGATCTAGCTACCATGAACAATCAAGAAAGAGTTGCTCAAGAAATACAGACGAAGAGAGAGAATAAGGCCAAATTCTATATTCAAAACTCAATAGATGACTCAATTTTCTCAAAAATCGCAGGTGTTGTTACCTCAAAATAGGCATGGGACATCCTACAAACATATTAAAATGGAAATGATAGGGTCAAAAAAATGAAGTTGCAGACCTTGAGGATGCATTTTTAGACTTAAAAAATGACAAAGTATGAAAACATTGATCAATTTATGACTAGACTCATGGGAATTGTAAACCATATCAGGTTAACTAGTGAAGACATCCTTGATCAGAGGATTATTAAGAAATTCCTCAAAAGTATTACAAATAAATTGAAATGGTTGTTACAACCATCCTTGAATCCAAGGATCTATCAATTTTTTCAACATATGAACTCATGGGTACTCTATTATCACATGAGACCAGATTGGATCTCGAAGATGAGTCAATAGCCAATTCCTTCAAGACCCAATTCTTTTTCAGTAGAGGGAGAGGCATAGGAAGAGGGAGAAGTCCAAGAAACAATCACTCAGGTGAAGGTCACACACATCAAAACCAGAATCAGAATTTCCAGCCTCAAAGAGGTAGAGGGAGGATATCCAATGAAAAATCAAGCATACAATGTTATTACTGCAAAAAGTATGGGCACTATGAATGTGAATGTAGGAAGAAGAAATAAGATCAGCACTTAGGCAGAGCCCATGTCTCAAATCATGAAGGAGACACCTCAGATGGAATGTTTCTCTCATGTCACAAAACTGAAGAACAACACAATGACCTGTGGTTGTTGGACAGTGGAAGCAACAATCACACGATAGGTAACAAAGATTCACTTTCTTGCATTGATTATTCTATTTCATCTGATATTACACTTGGAGATGACTCTTTAGTCAAAGTTCAAGGAAAATGAACTGTACCTATTCTCACTAAAAAAGATCTAAAGAAAGACATAAATGATGTCTATCATGTTTCAGATTTGAAACATAATTTCTTAAGTGTAGGACAACTAATTGAAAATTTAAATATAAGGTACATTTTGAAGGAGAATCATGTAGGATATATGACAAAACTCCCAAGAGGAAATTGATTTCTGAAATCCACACGACTAGGAATAGAATGTTTTCCCTGACCTTTAAAACTACAAATCTGACCCAATCTTATGCACAAAGTGCATCCACCCCTAATGAATTTATGATTTGGCATCCAAGATTTGGACATATTCCCTTTTAGAGTCTAATCCTTCTACATAATCACTCCATGGTCAAAGGTCTAACTATCTTCAAAGAGAAAATTCCCCCGTGTGAGTCATGCATTCTCAGAAAACATAAGAGAACTAGTTTTCCATAGTCCTCCACTCATCCCAAACAACACTTAGATTTGGTTCGCATTGACCTATGTGGACCTATGCAAACAAATTCAATAGGTGGACCTATGCAAACAAATTCAATAGGTGGTAGCTTTTATTTTCTAACATTTATTGTTGATTTTAGAATGAAAATATGATATATTTCCTCAGACACAAGTCTAAAACCTTTGCAAAGTTCAAAGAGTTCAAGGCTGAAGCTGAAAAATAGAGTGTGAAATATGTGAAGATTCTCAGGTTAGATTGAGGAGGCGAATATTGTTCAACGGAATTTGCAACTTTCTACAAATCACAAGGCATAATCATGCAAACCACAGCCAGGTACACTCCACAACAAAATGGAGTGGTTAAGATGAAAAACCAGACTATAAAGAACATGGTTAGGACCCTTCTTAGAGAGAAATGTCTGTCAAATTTATTTTGGGTTGAAGTCGTAGCATGTTTATATTATCTTCTGAATAGATCTCCAACCACTAGTGTCAAGATGAAGTTCCCTCAAGAAGCATGGAGTGAGACAAAACTGAATGTTTCTCATCTTAGGACTTTTGGATGCATTGCATTCGCTCACATACCTTCTGAATTGAGGAAAAAACTTGATGATCGAAGTGAGAAATGCATTTTTATTGGCTACAGTGAGACATCAAAAGCCTACAGACTCTACAATCCAATTTCAAAGAAACTCATTCTCAGCAGAGATGTCAAATTTCTTGAAAATATGTTATGGAGTGAGTCTGAAAATTGACCTATGGAAAGTCAAAATCTATTGTTGCCACTTTCTGAAAACACGGAAAATTTAGGCTAGCAAACACATCAGTCTGTCCTTCCAAGATTGCTGGTACAAGGACAACCTGAAAGTTCTCAGGACAACTCTTTTTCAAGAAATATTCATCCTTTGAACTTGAAAATCAGATAACTCGAAGCTTGAGAGAAATCCATTAGCAGTTGGATGATATTGATCAACATAATCTTTTTTCATTAATGTCTTGCCAACATACGTCTTTTAAAGAGGCAACTAAAGAGCTACATTGGGTTCAAGCCATGAACTAAGCCAAAGGATTCTCACAACAACCAGAGATTGATTATGGTGAAACTTTTGCTCCAGTAGAAATTTTAGACACTAAGGACGCTCTTAGCCATAGTAGCTCAACATAAACGACAATTATACCATATGGATGTCAATTCATCTTTCCTGAATGGTGTCTTAGAAGAAGAGGTCTAAGTGGATCAGCCACATAGATTTGAAGTCGAGGGCCAACCAACCAAAGTGTATCGGTTGAAGAAAGCCTTGTATGGCCTAAAGCAAGCTCCAAGAGCTTGGTACATCAGAATTGATACTTACCTAATCAAGAGTGGTTTCAGTAGAAGCCAAAAGGAGCCAACTCTATATACCAAAATAGATGAGCAAGATAAAATTATGATTGTCTGTATTTATGTTCATGACATGATATACACTAGAAATCTTGAGTTAATCAGTTTTAAACAAGCTATGCAATACGAGATTGCGCTGAGAGATCTTGGCATAATGTAATATATTTTGGGGATTGAGGCTGACCAATCAACCAAAGAGATTTTTGTATGTTGGTAAAATTATGCAACAAACATCATCAAAA
>JASDQU010435634.1:69443-84859 GCA_032191745.1 Picea mariana
GCCCCAATTACTTTTATGAGGTTTATGAATGAATTATTAAAGGATTTTATTGGTAAGTTTGTGATTGTATATCTGGATGATATACTAGTCTTCAGTAAAACTGAAGAAGAGCATTTGAGGCATTTAACATTAGTAATGAGAAGATTGGAGTGGGAGAAACTGCTGATAACTTTAATGAAATCCTCTTCTATGAAAATATAACTCATTTACTTGAGTTTTGTGATCTCTTGAAATGAATTGAAGATAGATCCAAAGAAGGTGAAAGCTATCAGAGAATGGCCATTGCCAAGGATCATATTTGAGGTGAGAAGCTTCCATGGATTCAAGGTCTACAACTTGACTATTTTGACCTTGTCATTTCCCTGGTAAGTTATTCTTAGGATGTCCTAGACCTGTTTTGAGGTAACAACACCTGCGATTTTTAAGAAAATTGAGTCATCGACTGAGTTATGAATCCAGAACTTGGTCTTATTCTCTCTTATCCTCTGTTCTACCTGAGTATTTCTCTATTGATTGGTCATGGCATCTAGAGATGTTGGATCTGGTTCCACATACCCATGATCCACTCGATCCTAGCACTCATATGATTATAAGAAGGATCTCATTCTGAGAGACCAAAATTTATAGTTCTTCCCAATAAGAATTGGCCCTTGTGTTGGTCCTAAATTGTTAGAGGTGGTCATTTCTGTAAAAAAAAATACATAACAAAAAACAAATTGTTAGTACTTTTCGTGCTCTTCCTCAGGGATAAAAAAATACCACTGATACCGCTTGATGCAAATAGAAATGTCCTCTTCCCATTTCCCGCATGTAAAACTAGGTCCTCGAGGGTCTAAACACACCAGCGAAATTTGAGCTCTAGCCCATTTTAAAAATTAGATCTACAGGAAGATACTTGTTTCCTGTTATGGATCTTGCTAGATTTGACTATCCGAGCACAAGATATTATAGAGTCAGAACTACGAGCCACATTCTCTTTGACTATAACCCTTTAATGGAAAAAGCGAGCCATCTGTGTTTTCTCTAGATCCAATGCTTATTTATTTTTAACAAAAAGAAATTTAAATGTTAAATCCTCATATGACCAAGGGATAAAAACCGGGCGCTATGAGGCTTCAGGCTCTGGGCGTTTCAATACGTCAAAACCTCAGTTCCTCCGAATAGGTGAATCCCCAAGCAATAACGAAGATCAATGGTCCTCGTTCATCCGACATCAACAACTCACAATTTCTTCAAGACTTTGGGCTTCAGAACCTTCCATCGCTCTAATATATAATATATGTGAAGTGTCGAAGTGGAGAACCATCCAAAGACACACAGATCTAACGACCTTCAAACCTCAACAAATCAATGACCAAGATCTTCTCTGGGACTCCCACCTTCAAGAGTCCTGGTTGTTTCAACATGCGAATCCTCTAGAGTAACAAATTTCCAGACCTCCAGATCTAGTGCCACACGTCTACAGAAATCAACGGTCTCGATCCTCTTTGGGACTCCGAGCTTCAAGCCTTTTCAATGCATAATACCAACAATCCTCTGGATTTTTGAATTAATGAACTCGCAGAGTGTGGTATCTGACGATCCACGTGTCCTTTCTGACTGACGGCTAAGATTAATTTTGGTGATCAATTTTTTTACCCCATTTTTAAAAATGGTGGTATCGCTAGCACGCCCCTCCCTTTTTAGGTGTTTTTTTGACATTTTAAATTTTCTTTGTTTCATCTATTTTCAATTTATTTTTTTCATTTCAATGTTGTTTTTTCTTTGTTATTTGTAGTTAAATAACATTATTTTTAAATATTTAGTTGAAAAATATAATTCATTTTTTTTTGAATCAATTAAAAACTAAAAAAAAAAGAAAACAAAAAGAATTGAAATTTAAAAGAATAAACATTTTAAAAACAAATTTATATTAAAAAAACCATTAAAAAAAAAACCTAAAAAATTAAAAAGGAAAAAAACCATATAATTATATATATAGAGTAAGAGAAAATGAAAAAAAATTAAGAAAAAGATAAAAAAAAAAAATCTAACCTAAAAAAACTTTTAAAAAGCTAAAAAAACCTCAAAAAAAAATTAAAAATATGTATAAAAAAACCCAGATTAAAAAATCTAATATGATATGATTGGCCTATGACGTGTCTATTTCTTCAACATTAATCTATCGAGGAAATAAATTTAATGTCTTTCCCAATGAAACTAGTTTTGATTTGGAATCAAGCGTAGATGGAATCCTTTTTTCACTCTATAAATATGTCACACTATCCCTTGTCAATTCGTATCGGATTGATTTCTTCTTTTCTCAATTCTTCGATTGTGTAATTACGTATATAATAATTTGAAATCTTTCAAGAATGACTAACGGATACGAAAGTCAAGGGGAAAGTCAAGGGGAAAGTCAAAGTGTTTGGTTAGTGGAGGGTGGGAGGGGGAGGGCATAACGAACCACAGTGAATGAGATAATCCTTTCAAGTAATAAATCGACCATATGTAAAGGGAATTCACAGATGACAGGAATCTTTATTATGGTCAGAGTGACCCTCATTCTTTTACAATCTACATTCTTTTAATGCAGTGTCTTTAAAAGGTCAATCGTCACATGGTTAATTTCCATTTCTAATTTTGCAAAAAAAAAAAAAAATAACAATTAAAAATTTATTACAATTTTACAAAATGTTTTAGGTAAAAATCCAATTCACATCATACATTTATATAAATTTTAAAGATAGAAACTAAAACAACAATAAAATCATAAATACAAAAAATTTGAACTATTTTTCTACAATTTAAATTTAAAGAACAAAATGAATTTAAAAAAAACAAGAACAATGTATGAGTTTCATTTTGACACAAGTCATGGGACTAAAAAACACCCTATGATAAAAAAAAATCTAAAAAATTGTGATAGAAAAAAAAAGTTGAAGATAAATGACATTTATTTTGTTATAACCTTAATAATATAAGATAAAATTTTACTTTCTACACTTTAAATATTCTTTAAATTTTTCATTTAAAAAAACCATAATAATAATCTTGATACTTCTATCATGTTGATTCTCATATATCATTATTTAAAATTACTCCATCTCATGTTGATTCTCATATATCATTATTTAAAATTACTCCATCTTAAAATAAGTTAGTATTAGGGTTGAATCCATTTATATATTCATAAATACAATTTAAACAATAAAAATTTGTGATTTGTTCAAATTTATTAAAAAAATATAAAATTAAAAAAATAAAATTAAATAAATAAATTAAATAATAAATTAAATAATTTTGAAATTTAAAAAATATATATATAAATAAATAATCTTAGTGTTATAGAATTTTTGAGAAAGATTAAATCCATACCTTCATAAATATAATTTAAACATTTTTTTTATTTAGTTAAAATTTATATAACCATATTGGAATAAAAACTTAGAAAACACCCTAAAACTTTATAAACCTAGGAGGAAAACTAGCATCATTACATTTGTAACCTAACTCATAAATACAGTCCACCAGTTTGTGCCCTTAAAACGGCGTGCTTGCTTCTCAAATTTGAAATTCTGGTCGCGTATGCATTGAGTCTTACGTACCAACACCTCCAATTTCTCGCCTCTCTCCAGCGTTTTCTCAAAATTCTCCAGTATCACATGGCGGACCTCGTCCAGTTGTGCTAGTACACTGTAAATCGCGTCTGCATTTGGGTTGTTAGAATAATAATCCATCTGCTCACTGAGTACTTTTGAGAATTCATCTTTACTATCAACATCTCGATCACCATATGCTTTGAGAAATTTTCCATGAATATCCTGTAGAAATGCATACGGTATCATCCGTCCAACTGTCTCATCTGCCACACACAAAACCGTCAATCCTCCCACGTCGCTACTCCTCTTCACATGATAAACATAGCGGTCATAGGAATAGGAGAAATGGCTGTCACCATTGTTGGTAGCTGCGGAGACTTTGTCCAGTATTTGTTGTACAATTGCTCTTTCATCAGTGGAAACGACGCCGAATTCCGCTAATACAGTGGAACCACGAGCTACGAGGGCATGCTGTATCGCCATGCGGGTTGCGGTTGCCTCTGTGGATTCCTTTTTTACTACAGTAGCTTTCCGTGACATCTGATTGTCCTTGGATCTCTTGAAGTATATATATCGTTCGATACCATAACCCGTTCCCGATTACCTGATCAACAGCCGACATTGAGAACATAAGCCTTCAGAAACGTCATGATTGATTTTACATTGCTCGGAACTATGATGGATATGGAGGGAATCATGGAAATTTTAAAGTTCTTCGATGAATTTGCATAATATTATGGTTCCACCTCTTGCTGGTTAGGTTTCTGGAAATCCTTAACAATCCAATCATAGAATTTTTGTGAAATGCTTCAAGTTCACCCACCGAATTTTTTTCATTTGTTTTTGGGTGATGATTCATTGAAACTCATTAAACACAGCCAACTTATAATTTCATTAGCATTTGAAGGTCTCAAACTTTATGCAAGACCATAATCCAGACCATAATCCACGTGTAGAAGCTAATATAGGAGTTAATATTTGGAAGGACAAATTGAGAGCTCTGAGCAATTGTCCCTCCAATTATCAGCGATGGAAGTCCAGCATGATATTGTCACCACGTTTGATTGACATTGACAAAGCGCATTATGATGATCCTCATTGTTGTCGAAGCCATGTATTGGCACGAGGATTTAGTTCGCTGTAGGTAGAGTAGCTCCCTAGAACTATGGTTTGGAGAAGGGAAATTGTACAAGTTATGGTTTTGCAAATGAAATTGCAGGCGGGAAAAAGTTAGTTCCAATCATTCCATATTCCCATGAACTTGTAGTGAAGAAAGTTTTTTTTTTTTGCTAAAGTATATAGGTGTATTTCCTGATTGTTCAAGTTTCATTCTTTAAAGCAGAAATGCTCAATTTGAAGTCCTAGCCTCAAAAGGCACCTCAAAGAGAATAGAATTTCATTTTCAATACAAATTGTGTTATTTTGATTTGTTTAACCATTGTCAACTATTCACCACACAAAAATATCAACATGTAGAGGCCACTTGAAGTTGTAGTCATTATTAGAGATTATTGTTATCAATCAAAGGACGACATGATTGTTGTTTTTGAAAATTAAATTATAAATGTTTATATTATGGTTCATTTTTGGGGGAAAGGGGTCAAGGATTTAGCCCCTAGTCCTTACATTCACCATATAACCTTACTGTAATCCACGAAGGGGCTTATCAAAGTTTGGGCAAGAAGTTTAATATGTTAGGGGAGTTTCATATATTATATATATTATATGAAATACCCATGGCATATTAAAATTCTTGCCGAAATTGGCCTGTCGTTATGACACAACGAAGTACAATAAGTATTTTTTTTTAAAGCATTAGGAAATTAACATCAACACATAATTCATAGTAACGCATATTCATCACGGCATCATAATTAAAAGAATTACAAGTGACACAACAATGTAATCAATAATGACACAAGCCAACACATTAACATAAATGATAGTGACTTGCGTTCAACCCATAAACATAGATAGCGACGCAGTTCAACACATCTCAATCGACCGAAGAAATATAAATAATGATCAACCATGTCACTAAATATGAAATAACTACCCGCCCAACCTATCCTGCATGGTTAGGACCTCCAGGACACATAAGAAACGCTCAAGCCCATGATTCATCCGATTGATTTTGACCACTTAAGGTCTTAGGGCTAGTGACTGTTTTGTGGAACAAGGAGGTATCTAAATCTCCCTAATACAATCAAGTTGAAATCCGATTAGATCAACAATCAAGCTCACCTATCAAGTAATCATGGCCCAAGATTAATATAATTACTAAATCAGTCAACATCAATATGATTGTAATGACCCAAGATTATCTAATCATTAAAACGATCATACATCAATTTTATTTAAGGTCACAAGAGTAAATTATTTACATAACCAATCATACACCACATTAATTTCAAGGTGTAAGAGTAATAATCAATTTTACTTCGTGGCGCAAGGAAATCAAATCACATAGCCAATCAGACATCACATTAAATTCATGGCGCAAGAGTGGACCATTTTTTATAACAATCATACATTCACATAATTACAGGCACAAGGGTAAGCTAATTACATAACTCATTATACATCAGCATTATTTCATGACACGAGATTCATCATCAACTTATTTTTCATGGCGCAAGAGTACTCGTCAACTTTATTTTCATGCACAAGGTAAATGAACTTCTAAAAAAATCATACATTGACATCATTTGTATTCCAATCTTTCATTCCCAAGGTACAATGTTTAAACATATACATTAATACCATAACATAGATTCCTTCCTTCCTTCTATATACAAGAGTAAAGATGGATCTATCTAACTAAGTCTTAAATCCAGCCATGTTTTAGTGTGAGTTCTACCTATACCTCTAAATGATATTAAAATTCTCAAAGTCAAGAAGTTTAAACTTTAAGATTTAATTTCAACCATAATACACAAGTGAAAATGGTCTAAGAGAACTTCTTGAAGCAAGACTAAATTCTTTATCTGTACATGGAAATTAGTATGCCAAAAGATTTCAATTTGGGTGGCTAATTACTATGAAGTTGTAGACAAACCTGGGCTAATCCCTTCTCCAAGGGGCCCTACACTTACAAGTTCATAATGGAACATATGAATGGCTAGTGGCCATTTGTACAGATTTCACCAAAAATTCCAACAACATCTAAAACCATGTAGTTTGAACTCTAAAACCATGTGCATTCAACTAGTTTGAACTGCTCAGTTTATCTTTAGATAATTAAATTTCAATAAACTCCCCTTAGGAAGATAATGCTTATGATCATCATAATAGTCAAAAGCTACACTACCACATGATTAGTTAAGAACCTAATGGACATATTTTAGCAAAGACATGCTTAAATAGGAGTCAGATTATCTAGAAATATCATCCATACAATTAACATGCCATTTTTACAGTTAAGGAAACTTTCAGAGCATGCATTAAACTGGGATTGAGTTCTACCAATTATGGAAGAACTAAAATAGTTTAGGATCGCTCGAACCTGTGTAAAAGGAACAATGTACTTAACCTTGTTTCTATATACTAAAGAACAGATTCTAGAATCGCAGGGGAGCAAGTAACGAGACATTGGATTCCAAATGGAAATGCACCACTTTCTAATTAGAATGAACGCTAGGTAGAATAAAGAGACACATCTAGAGGACACTGGTAAGGTATATTATGCTAAGGTCAATAACACGCTAATGCACCTAAACATAACAATGAAGATTATCCATTACCAATTTCACATCAAAATTGGAAATGTAACTTTTTGCGCCTAGGTTTAAGGGCAATGCTAGTAGGATATACAATTGAAAAATGTTTGAGAACAAGGTTGAAAAAAAGAATTAAAAAGTAAAAAGATGCCAACCCCGACATGATACAATCAGAAGAGACCAGAGACAGACGGAGGGGAAATGCGCAGGGATTTACAATGTGAAAATATCAGATCTTCACAAAGCAACAACCAGGGAGGGTTTATTCTCGAGATGCACTATATCATTTTATTCTCGAGCGGCGATGCACTATATCATTTTATATGGAAGGTTGATGTTTCACTCCACGTCCTTCAGTGTATCCAGCAGTTAGATCATTGGGCGTTTAATGTAACCAACGTACACGAAATAGAAAGTTCCGAGTGCCATAGTCTGTGTGAGCGGAGCTTTGCGACAAGAATTTGCAAGGGAAAAACGATGTGCATAGCATCGTAAGAAAATGGGGGAAACCGTGTAATCGGATAATCGGGAGCAAGTAAAATTGGTCAAAACTGGGAAGAAGAGGTGAGGGATTTGGCGGTGCTCATGAACCACATGCATGGAATGCCAAATTCTCAACTCATAATTGTGATGGAAGGAACAGTCATCCCAGGGATTGCGCAGAGCCAGGTGAAAATCGCAGGGTGAGGAAAGTCGCGCCAAGCAACTCGAATTCAGTCTGGGAATAGATAGGAATCATGCACTAAAAAGTTCGGGATTTTCCCAGTGGAAGAGAGCAACGATGGTGCTCCAAGCCATTCGATTTCTATCCGGGAAGGGAATAGGAGGGTTCTGCCTCATTTCGAAGGGATGAGAGCTCGATTCATGCTTCAATATCACGACATAATGCTGGCCAACTCTGTAAATCTCTGCGTAGACTCAAGGATCGATTTAAAACACGAGAAGGATCCGGTACCTGGCATCCAAAATTATCCATGTAGGTTATTCATGGGTTCCCTAGGTAGAGATCAAACACATTCGCCCATCAATAAATTAATTCGAATGCACGCCTATGGTCGGGGTTTCGAGGAAACTGGTCAGTCTTCAATCCAACCAGCACACATACTCCAAGATTGGTTGACAGACTAACAAATGATAAGAACCCTATGAAAAAAATTCAAGCTATCCATCGACTACGCTGGACATATCTGAATTAAAAGACTTGCTACAATGATTAATTGTTTTTCATCAGCACACGAATTTACGCGCCAAAGAAACTGAGGAAATAAATTACTAAACGCTCCATTACTTGCCTTAAATTCAATATAGCCACCATCAGAGCTAAGGCCTGGATATCGAATAGAAGGTGCCCACAGAGAAGTTTGTTTGAATATAAATCAATATCATTTTTTTATTATTAACAGTTCATGGAGAATTGCAAGTTTAACTCATTACAAATTAATCTTATCATAATTTACAAATCTAAAAATAACCGTAACTGGCGACCAAGGATTCAAAGATGTTCTTCATCACCGGTGCTCTGTCATGACACATGCTCACATATCTATGAGACTTCACCGGTAACTCCTACTCCCAGCCTGCCTCGCAAGGTAGAGCCACCACTCTCTCTCAAGATGGGTATCCCAACTCTCATAAGTAAAACCAATCAAAATTTATGCAATATAACTTTTCCCATAACTTCTGATGATCCATTGTTCATCTCGACCATTTGTTTTATAGAATTTTTCCCATAACTCATCCCCACTTGCACAATTAATTAGCTTTTACTTAAAATAATTCAGAATTATCTCCCCTTACACTTGTCACCCTTTCCCCAATTTGCAAAATTAAATCTACATTTTATTTTAATAAAAGTCAATTTCCCTCACCCATCCTAAAAGCGCTCCTAAAATCACTCCTAATTGTCTCTTTAAACTCCTTATTTTCAATTAATGTCTAACACCTCACTAAATCTGAGTTGAGTTAAAATAGAAATCTTTTCCTAATTAGACTAGTGTTAACTAGACTCTAGATTTTTTTTAATGTGTACCCATTCCTTTAGTTTTATTCCATTCTTACCTTAGATTCCAATTTGGTAATTACTTACACATATGTGTATTAAATCAATCTTTAGATTTATTTTATTTTCCTTGAATTCTTAAATTGATTTACTTCATCCCCTCATTATTTAATTTATAATTTAGTCTTATTACTAACATAGACTTAGGCATAATTAAATTTTATTTGCAAAGGCTTAGACTTTTTTAGGGATTATAATTAATAAATTAATTGATCCGACAGTACTCAAGATTTTACAAGGTTAACTATTCGCTCAGGGTTTTCTAGGCCAACTAGATTCATTGACTCAAATTTTATTTATGCGATGTTCTCTTCAAGACACACTCCATGCTCCAAGGGTGCCCCACACCCTTGATTCAATTTTTTAATTATACCACGTGACCTTCAAGATGCACTTTGTGCTCCAAGGGTGCCACTCACCTTTGACTGATTTTGGTAGTTATCCAACCCCTGTAGTCAACACTCCATTCGGCGACCTTGTGAGAGACTAAGGGATTCTAAGGAATAAGGACCCTACCTTATTGCATGCCCCTTAGAAATCTTCGTGAGCGATTGTCCCAGTATTCCCTCAGGACATCGTGGACCTCTCAAACTAAGTAATCATTAACCTACAATTCGAGCCACGACAAGAGTGCTAGTAGGTTGTGAGAGGGACGCTGCCACACCTCTCCCCCAATATCTAGTCTATGTGCATGGCTGCTTTACTCCTTATGTGAGTCAGATTAGAAAGCAATTGTCAGCTTGCATCCATCAACGAAACACTGTCAATGATCCATAAACAACATCATAATATAATCGATCATATGTCACATAAGCATAAATGAAATACTCAAACCAATACAATCCACTCCCTGACTCAATCCGGAGTCCAAGGAGGTCCATTGATGCGATCGGCATCCCAATCTGTCAAGTGTCCTGCACACTCAGGGGAAACTTGTCAATAGCATATGTCAATACATATATATCAAATAACATAATATCACAATTCATCAACATCATCATAAAAACCCATAAGCAAACCACAACCAGGTATTATAACTGCATCACTTGCACACAAGTGTCCTCAAAGAATAAGTCAATAACATGTGGTCGCAAGAGCGATATGTTACAAAAATCCATGGCATATTAAACTTCTTGCCCAAACTTTAATAAGCCCCTTCGTGGATTATATATATATATATATAGATAACCACATGTTTTATGTCAACCAACGGATTTAAAAGTATAACCAACAAATATAACAAATGATATTCCATGCATGGGAATCGAACTTGGACCTTCTCTAGAATAGCGGAAGGTTCTAACCACTACACCAACAACCTCTAGATTTAGTGGTAATGTTGTTAATTTTAGCATAAAGTTGCAGCCAAATTTGAAGGTAGTATTTTAGAATCCAGCTATATAATGGGAACGAATCCCAATGCAAACACACATCCTTATATGAACGCATAGAGGCACATATTTCAAGGTCTTCATGGATTTTGAGACTGTACGGACTGTACAAAAGTATGTGCAAGTATAACTTAATTTTGTATTGCACCATAAACTGTGTCAAATGGTACCTTGATGGAATTTCAAGTGTTTTATATCGATTATGAACAATTATTCACAAGGATCATAAATATGAGGTATGTTTTGTGATTTGAGGCTATTTGTAAAAATTTGTACTCAATTTTTCATTTATGAGTGTTTAATGCGTTGTTTTGTGTGTCCGGAGGCACAAATTGAGCTAGTTTAGAAAGTGGTCGACTTTACAGTCAAAAGTTTGAGATTTTTGCAAGAATTTCAATGGTGAAGTCATTTTCTTGTTGTGAGTGATGAAATTTAAGATAATCCATTAAATTGGTATATGTGAGTCATGTTACATGTGTTTTTGGTATTTAATCTTCATTTTTATGATTTTTTGGGTAAAAAGCACATCATAAAAAATTTGCAATCACCTCAATAGATCCTAGAAAATATGGAAACAAGTTAGATACTACATATATATATTTTTTCAAGAATAAGTGGTTTCTAAATATTTTCAGATCACCGGTATGTAACTATTCAGAAGCATTGTCATATGTTATAATAAAAAACAAACACCAAATAAAGTGCCCAAGTGTCATTGAAGGGGTTCCATTCTTTTGCATTGTATCTTGTTCGATAGCTGAAAATAACAGTAGAGAGTGGTATTTTTGTGATCATAAGAGAGGAGGAGATATTATGTAGAAGCCATACAGGCCATAGTGTCAAAGACAACTCCATAGAGAGTGCATCTTTCTTTGTGCTTACATTTGAAGAAAAGAGAGAGGGGTGACTTCACCTTCTAGTTGGGTTTTCTCTCATAATGGGTTTCCCGGGTTATATCTTGTGTTTATTTATGTTCTCTATTTTTCTTATTTCAACCATTTCATATATTTCAGCAGGAAAAAATAGTAATTAAAGAATCTCAGATCTAAGAAAACTAATCTTGACATTAAATATTTCAGTAATTTTATTAGATATGTTGTGACAAATTGTCCAGTGAAATATCCACAATAAGTTACAGATTAGTATCACACGATGTCATATTTATAGGTTTTACAACATGAAAAACACTAATTCATGGTGCTATAAAATAGCTACAAATCCATGCAAATGATTGGTTGTGATCCTTTAAATCTCAGGATTTTGTTGCAATTGACCTTCATTCGATCGACCTTTAAACCTTCGACTTAACCATAAACTTGACTTACTTTCCAGTCAAACATTCACCCAATCAATACACCTTGACTATCCAGTCAATTAATCTGAGTTTCCACTGCAAAGAATATAACAACCCAACATCAATGTGGTAATCGATGTTTGGATCCCATGAATCTTGTCTAAAATCCCAAGATATTTGATAGGGAGGTTAATAATCTACCTATGATGGTGCAACCCTCTCAATGGGTCACACTTGGAATTATGTTAATTTTGCATAGATCCACAACCTACCCCCTATAATTCACCAATGTTAAATTAATTGGCATGGATACCTAAAACAAATTTGGCTCACAATTTCTAAGAAAATACAATGGAACATCCCTATTATTGTTGAGAGTTTTGTTAATAAACATAAATCCCATATTCGTTTAGTTTTCTATAAATGGTTGCTATATGCACGAGTCCATGAAAATATGCTTCTTTTTCATAGGAGGAAATCAACCAATTCTTGGGTCAATAAACAAGGCCATGAGTTCTTGTTTCGAAATTTGTAAATATCTCACCACATTTCTATATATCCTCATCCTTGAATGACATAGTGAAGAACAAGAAGGCCAATTAATCGATGGAAAGGCTCAAAGGTGATAATGCTATTATTCATATTACTCACATGATAATATAATATATGTTGCATTCCTCCAATAAACACATTTAAAGGTCCACATAACTAAATATATGTTACTTAAAATAACAAATATATCCCAAGATAAACATAAGGTGGTTTAGGACCTAATGATTATGAGAAAAATTGTTGACAATCCTATAGTATTCAAAATCCCCAGCTGCATATTAAAAAATATAAGATAATATATGTTATCACAATAAGTTGCCTTGGGTCTTTAGCCCTTAGTTTTAATTTTTTYTAAGCCTTTAGATTTTTTAATTTTGATTTGTTTCTTAAAGGTGTGATTTACTTAGGTTACCTTGATAAATAAAATCTTAATTCATAACTTAGGTTTTGATCCTCACATAAACTTTTGGCCTAGGTTCATTTTATTAGCTTATGTTTTAACCCCCTTCATGACTTGACACTAAGCCTGACTCACCCCACGACCAACTTGACTTGACATTTCACTCTCCTAACTCATGCCTTCGTATCCTTGCCATGCTATCCCTTTGTCCTCTTATAATGGTCAAATCAATGTTTTGAAAAGGGAGCATTGTCAACTCACTAGGAGTTTCCGTAGCACACTCTCTGTCCTTCATCCTTTACCATGATTTGTTATTATAGCGCTGATGTCATGTATGCCTTGTTTTCAACACCGTGGTTAGTTAAAATATGCCTTATAGGATTCAATATTTATGAGCTTGCTAACAGTTTTCAAATTTTAAAAGTTCAAAACTCTGCACTGCAAAAACTACCAGTTTGGACCAGTTGGCAGTGGCGCTATAGGATCGGATGCTGAAGTGGATTTGGAGGCTGAGTTTCTCATGATACTCTCCTAAACATTCGTTGAAACTCCAAGTTATCATTATTCTCTAGGTATTTCATGGTTTCCCCCCTCTCCATATCAATTTCGAGTAACAATTAAATCTTGGAGTTCTGGTAGCGATCATGCCTGCAGAATTGGAAAAAGATCCTTCCCTCATGCTTTCTACCAATCCTTCATTCACATAGATATGCAGTTACCATCAACTGGTTGTCATTCATAATACATCTACTCGCCTTTCTCTTGAACTTTGAGTGCCCAAGAAAACTTTACCTCTTGTGTGCACGATGTGCTACCTAAAATCACTACTGAAACGACGTTGCATTTTCCCCCGCTTCCTCTACCATTTGAATTGGAGTTTTTTCAGCTCAGTTTTCAAAGACGATTGTAGTGATATCATTATTCACCTTATTATTCCTCAGTTTTAAGATTTGTGAACAGTCAAAGGGAGGGAAATTCGCAGCCATTGTTTCCTAAGCTAGCAAGCAGTTTGAGTTAGGGGAGATTCCTGGAAAAGGGCAGCCATTATTCACTATCAAATTCTTATTGAAGTCTGACTCTTTTGTTTTCTTGATCATCACTACACCATATCTTTTAAACCTTTCATCCTAAATTACGAAGACACCTCATAAGAACAAKTCGAACAAGGGAGGTACTATGGTTAGAACTGAGCCTACAGACATGCATTTATTTGAAGMAAAGCCCATGGCTAGAGAATTTTTTCAAAGGGTGGGTTGCCTTACTTTCTTCCAAAACATGCAGAGGGGTCATMCTGAGGTGGAAAGTCAATTTTCCTCACATTTKATGGCCTGAAGACTAAGGTAGGGGACCTAGATTTTGAGGTGTCTGAAATCTCTATTTCAGTAGCCACRGGGATTCCTATCRCAGGAGATAAATGGTTTAAATCCATGGATTTGAATGCATCMTTTTCCAAAGACTTCCTTAAGCTAKAATATCAAACTGACAACCTGTCCAAATGGGTACCAACATGTCATCTAGTTGAAGAGTTTGATAAAATGTTGAAGATCATCCAAAGGTATTTCACATGTGAGGGGAGGTTTAATACACTATACCAGTACCATATAAGGCTTCTTCTTCATTTTACGGGTAAAKATGAAATGAACATTCCTTTCTAATTTTTGAGAGGCATAGGGAAAATGTCARATAGAATTCAATCCAAATCAAAGGCTGTGGATACTAGTATTTTTCATTCTGGGTTGATTAGAATGTTGGTTTCAGAAGAAATGAGAAAGAGGAACATCTCATGGGAATAATTTATTGTTTATTCTCACATGAAGTTGGACATAGCAGCCACTCCTCAGTCAAAGATACTTAGTCCCTTGCCATCCACTAGTATTGCTCCAGCAGGAACCAACAAGAAAATAAATATAAGGGAAAACTCATTGAGAAACCTATTGAGATGGAAGAGGTAGTCCCTGTGCAGTAGGAAGATGAAGCCATGAAGAATCCTGTTGATATTGTCCACATCACCACTACACCTAGCAACCAAAACTTCATATTATTGATTAAACAACTCAGGGAAGCTAGGAAGGAGGTGGTTCATCTGAAATCTGGATCCCTATCTGAAAGGATTAAGATGAAAGATATCATGGATGGTTACATCCACACTCTTGATTTAGCAATATTTGTAGCAAGAAGAGCCCAAACTCTCCATAAGCAGCTCAAGAACCTTTATAGGAAAAACAGAGACTTTCAGTCTCAAAACAAAAAACTCAAGGCATATTTTCTACAAGTCAAAGATGAGGTGGCTCAAATATATCTGAATATGTTAGTTGAGGCTGCTATTAAAAAGGAGAAACCTGCTTTTAAGAAAAGCATACTTCCAGTGAAGAAGCTTGTTACTACTAAAGCAAAGCATGCTAATGGGCGAAAAGGAAGTC
>JASDQU010435635.1:0-10215 GCA_032191745.1 Picea mariana
TGGCTAATTGTATGATCCAAGCTAAGGGATTAAGTCTAAAGTGTTGGGAGGAAGCCATCAATTGTGCAAATTACATAGTAAATGACACTCCCGCAAAGGATCTTAAAAATATAACACCGGAAGAAACTTGGACTAAAATTAAACCAGATGTAAGTCACTTTCGTGTATTTGGCAGTATAGCATGGGCTTACATTCCTGATGAGAAAAGGAAAGCATTGCAGCCTAAAAGTGAGAAGTGTATATTTGTTGGTTATTCTGAAGATGCCAAAGGTTACAAACTTCTTCAATCACATTGTAATGAAATTATTATTAGAAGAGATGTTAAATTTGATGAAAATCTCTTGACTTGCAAGCCTAATTCAACGTTTGTGCCTTCTTTGGCTTGCAAGCCTAATTTGGCAGTTGTGCCTTCTTCGGCCTGCGAGCCATCTTCGATGTTTGTGCCTTCTTCTGATCTGGTCTCTTCTTCAAATGATGACAGTGAGGATGAAAATCCACCTCCGCCTGCGCACCCTCCTCCAGATGAGTCCTTTGAACCTGAACCAACACCAGCTCCACCGCTTCTTATATGGGTCCATTCAACATGAGAAGTAGTTGGTGATCTTGTCGGTGATCCTTTATATCAGCGTTGAACATGTTCACAGTTCTAGCGAGCCTCTTCTCTTTTGGCTTAAGTTTCAGAAACTCATGATCGAGAGACATTTGCAGAAGCTTTAGGTCATCTAGATTGGGATACAACAATGAATGAAGAGTATCTTCCTTTAATGGAAAATGATACTTGGGATCTTGTACCTCTTCCAAAAGGAATAAAACTTGTTAGATGCAAATGGGTCTATAGAACTAAGTATGCATCATATGGAAGTGTTGAAAGACACAAGGCTCGGTCAGTTGCCAAAGGATTCTCCCAAGTTGAAGGAATTGACTATAATGAAACCTTTGCCCCTGTAGAAAAATGAATTCCATCCGCCTTGTTCTTGCCCTTCATGCCTCACATAAATGGGAGGTTCATCAGATAGATGTTAAATCCACCTTCTTGCATGGAGATTTTCAAGAAGAAATCTACATGGAACAACCTCTTGGCTATGTCCAGAATGACTCTAGCCTTGTTTTTCACCTCAAGAAATCTCTTTATGGTCTCAAGCAAGATCCCCGAGCATGGTATGCCAAAATGGATAGCTTTCTTATTTCCACTGGATTCTCTAGTTATCATTCTGATCCTAATGTCTATACCAAGAAAGTAGGAAGCAATCTCATAATCCTTGTTCTTTATGTTGATGACCTTATCCTTACTGGTAGTGACTCAAAACTTTTAAACCATGTGAAAACCAACCTTAAGAAGAAATTTGAAATGACAGAATTAGGATTTTTGCACTATTCTCTTGGCCTCCAAGTTTTGCAAACCAATGAAGGAATTTTCTTTCCCAGTCTAAGTATTCTTGTGACCTTCTTCGTCGCTTTCACATGGACGATTGTAAACTAACCCCTTCTCCCTTCTAGTCTGGAGTCAAGCTTATTGCCACATGTACTTTTCCTAAAGTTGATGCCACCCTGTAACGTCAGTTAGTTGGTAGCCTCTTATACTTGACTCATACCCACCCTAATCTTTCCTTTGTTGTTGGTATTGTTGCCCGATATATGCAAATGCCCCATGAAAGCCATTGGAAAGCAACTAAAAGGATACTTCACTATGTTTGTGGTACAATTTAGTTTGAGATATATTATAGTTCATGGGGGACTCCTTTATTAGTTGGTTTCACTGATTCAGATTGGGCCGACGACCCTAATGAATGGAAGTCTACTGCAGGTTATGTTTTTAGCCTTGGTTCAGGACCTGTCAGTTGGTATTTTAAGAAACAACAAGCTATTGCACTTTCTTCAGCATAAGCAGAGTACTGAGCAGCGGTAAATGAAAGTCAGGAAGCCCTGTGGCTTCGACAAATCCTTTCAGAGTTTGGATTCCAGCACCAGCATCCGACCAGCCTTTGGTGTGACAATAAGAGTTCCATCAATCTCACCAAAGACCTAGTTCAATATCAATATAGCAAACACATCGAGCTACACATGCACTTCATCAGAAAGCTCATTCATGATCAAGTTATTGAAGTGCTCTTTTTCCCTACAGAATATCAAGTTGCAGACATTTTCACAAAGTCTCTTACAGAAGTGAAATTTTCCAAACTTTGATCTATGTTAGAAGTTCATGAAGTTGTCATTAAGGGGGGGATAGGCTCTAATGCCTCCTTCCTTCTCCTATTGTGTCACTATTGTAAATCCCTCAATCCTATCCCAAGTTGTTCTTAAGGGGGGATGTTAGGATATTTAGACACTTAGGAGTTAGTTAAGATATACTTGGTCTATTGTGTCGTTAGGTAAAAGTATGTTTCTTTAGTATGCATTTGTAGTTAGGAAATCCGACGGTCACGATATGTTCCCGACATAGAGTGATCTAACGGTTCATACTCTCATCGATCTTAATGACCATTGATTCATGGCTTAATACCCAATTGGTCCATGATCTCTATTTAATGAGCATGGAGGGTCATTTGTCGATGATCGATTGTGAGAACCTCTCTTGTAAAATCTCTCTGTAATATTTTTCTTTGCATTAATAAACTTCTCCAAGTGGTCGTGTTGGCTGGGGCCGTGGATGTTTCCCCGTAGGGGTTTTACCACGTGAAAACATCGGTGTGTTGATCTTTGATCTGGTTATGTGAGTGGTTACTGAAGGTATTCGTCCTCTGTTGGAATACCTGTGTTGTCGAACAACAGGGAGAATTTCTTTGATCAGGCTTTGAACTAAGCGTTCAATAATCAAACAGATATTTAGAAAAGGTCATCCATAGAAGCTTGATATTTTGAAGCTAGTAGCATCAACTCTTAAATACTCAAAACTACATATAGAGAAGTAATCTGACTATACACATAATGTTCCATTGAAAATTCTAGTCGAATTCATACCCTCTCAACAAATTCGCATTCGGGAACGGTTCTTTCTCTGGAGAAAATCCGTCCACAGAATCCGAACTAGTTGCAACCCTGTAATGTAATAAATTACTTTCATATTATTCTGAAATCCAGACAAAATTTCGACATAGTATAGATTTACCTGGAAAAAAAAATCATGGAATACCATGTGCAGAAGTGTTGGAGAAACACTGGAGAAATTACAGACGAGTTGGAACTAATAATGGCTTCGGCATTGGGAAGCTATATTGGTAATAATCATGTAATATTCCCGAATGAATACAACCGCCGCCCTAGTTCGAAACTTGGATATTGATGCATGATGCATCTAGGATTATCATTCGATATCCCGAGGAAACTCTTGAGACAATTCTATAATCCAGCGTCATCCTCCAAGCTCAAGGAAACATAGCACTTCAACATGGGTTACAAAGAGAAAGTTATCTTGGAAATTTCCCCGGAGTTCCCAGAGAAAATATGGTGGCCTTGAGATCTTCATCCTTCTCCATCAATTCTATGACCTTAGGGTAACCCTCTGACGCAGGATCACGTGCAAGCATGACCAATCTCATGGCCACAAAACCCTTACCTACAAGGCCATGCCATGGGCACTGGTGTTTTTCACAGACCTGGTTGCGTACACTCCTTCCTAGCTGATGGAGGTGCTTGGGCAACCGCTGCCACTAGCTCTGATTCTGAAACGAAGATGCCATTTGGGTTCCTAAAAATTTTGATAGGTGTTTTGATGAGCTATACTTGATCCATGCATCCATGCAAATCTCATCTTATATACGTATGAGTGTTTTTATTAAATTAATTTCATGTATAAATAAATAAAAAAGATCAAAAGAAGTGAGATATGACTCAATTTAAAATTTTGTTAGGTTTATCATTAAAATAGTATGTGAAGCCTAGAACAAAATAAATTTAAAATTATATTAAAAATATTTTAAAACATCATTAAAGCTAATAATATAAGTTGAATTTTTTTAAGTTTGTTATCAAAATAATATATAAAATTTAGTGTGAAAATAATTTTGAAATGATATTAAATAACTACAAAGTAAAATTCTCATCTTTAATTTTCAGTCCCAAAGAATATATAGATCTCAGGTGGATTCAAATAAAAATGCTCTATTTTATATAAATAATGAATCACGTTTGATGCAACATATGCATTCTTATTAGTTTACTCATCTGTCTAATTTAGGTAGGAGAAGATCTTCAGAAATTGATTATATGCAAAGTAGATCAGCTTGTAGGATCTCTTGAAGGTAAAGCAAATATCCAATTCCATAAGTCAAGTTTAATGTGTTTTTTATTTTTTCAAATATCCTATAATTAGCTTTTCCCAATCCTGAAGTCCTTCGGTTTGATGTAATCACATCTTGGCTTCCAGTACTATAGGATCTTGGAATAATCATCCGCTTGTACTTTTGCTTCTGCTAATATTTCATTTTTCTTAAGTTGTGGGGTGCGTCACAGAAAAAGAATCTATACATGAGCACAGTGACACTGATAATGTGTCCATGATGAAATATGAAGACAAAGGCGAAGCATGATGAACTGGGTGAATCTGGGAGAACCAGGCCTCGAAAGATCGAGAGTAGCATGGTCAACTGAAAGGCAGGAATAACGTACTCCAAAGGCAGGCATGCAGGATGAGTCTTGCAGTTATCTCTTCATGGGTACTACATCCCCTTCCGACAGGGGGAACGTGCTTCAAGCCCAATTTCTGCCTAGGGTGGCACACCCCTCTCCAAATTTTCCACCCGACGAATGGGCGGCGCAAGCTTTCTCCTTCAAGCAAGTCCACACTACCACACCCATCAAGTATCACTGAATTGATAAGCCATGCTTCCTTCCACCCTCTTTTTTTCCTCGAACAGTCGCGACCCCAAACACATTCCCCGCAATACAAAACTGAGGGGTCTTTCTCTCTCTTCGACCTGGTGCCTCCACTGTTGAGATAATAGTTTGCTAGCGAAGAACTTTGGTACGTATCAAACACAACAAATTATTTTTATTTTTATTTTTTAATATAGATATTGTTTTAATTGTTAAGATACAAATGCTTGTTAAAATTAAAATCTATCTTTTTTGAGAGATTAAAAATACTACCTCATTAATTTATTATTATTTTGTTGCTTAGTAGTGGAACTCGATAGTTGTTCCTCACAAAAGAAGCCACCACCCATCCTCGGCATGCATGCCAGTGTCCCGATGTTCATGCTGGCCGAGAAGGGCAATATTTAATATGTATGTATGTTCTCACACCTGTGGGGGGAAGGGAAGCATGGGTAACAAAAAGGTAGAAGGGCCCTCACTAACTAACTAATGTGCTGACAACCCACATACATATTGGTTTTGATGATTCATTGGGGTGTCAAGGAAGGAGTCTATCATAGGAATGGAGAAGAACTAGATCCTCCCCGTCCTCGAAACCTAAATCTTGGACCGTACTTCTTTAACTGCCTTTAGTTTCTGTGTCAAATATTTTTCCTCTTAAATCAATTCCTTTCTTTTAATGCCCTGCCCAACCCACACCACCCCACCGCCTTTACCTTTTATTCCTGGCTTTGAAACCCTATTTTGTTTCTCTTAATAACCAGTTTGTCATTAAGGGTAAATCTTACACCTATTGAAAGTCTCATTTTTATTGAAATGTTTTATTTTGTAATAGATATTAGTTATTAGTGATGGAAATTAATCATAAATCTTAATTGCTGAAAATGGCTTATTGTTATTCATTTGTATTTTGTTCAGTTGATTTTTTCATTTTTTGGCATTTAATTTTTGTGCAGTGATAAGAAATGCGAATAATGCCAAAACTATTTTTTTTTAAACGTGAGCATGCTCAAGTTGACTCTACCTTTTCCATAAGATAAAAAATGAGTTTTCTTGATTTATTTGAAAGATACTTATTTGGTGTTTATATGAGTTGTATTATTTGTTTTTGGTATATCTTTGATGTTCTTGTATATCTTTGACGATGGTTATAAATTAGTCACAACATTCTACAAATCAATGTAAATATTGAACATTCATAAATAGAAATAAGATAAATAAAATAATTAAATACATAAAAGAAATCTAAGGTAAAAAGTAAGATATCACAATCCATAATATTATAAATTATCATGAAGGTCAATGTTTCCAATGTCGAATGTGTGATAACCATTCGCAAAGACTCCTTCAAGCTCAACCTGGCGCTCCCAAATGCTTGCAAAATCAATTGTTTGAGAAAATCCTCAAGTGATCGGTGGCTTGAAATCGGGCTTTATTTTTCTCTGTTGGCCTTGCGACTTGGAGAAGACAATTCAAGGAAATCATTAATAATTACAACAATCCAAGGAAAGCATTAATAATTACAACTACATTTTTGACTCATATTCTTCAACGAGAACTCAAATTCCTCAATGAGGCAGGGACTAGCTGCTTTGCAGCCATTTCCCTTGTTTGATTGAGCTTCTCCTTTGGCGAGGATATAATCTTAATAATGCATCAGGTTTTGAAACAGCAAGAGAAAGAGAAGATGATCAACACGGAATATCTAACATAGACATGGATAAAAGGACTCCATAAAGACTTGCTAACCTAAAAAATCTACTAGACAATTCAATGGTGAAATTGTGCATCCTAGAAGAGGAATTCGAGTGTTAAACAACAGATGAGGATGGTCAGGGGAAGAGCTTACATGATCTCTTCATAAGGCTTCTTTGGTGGTTGTTAAGCATGTCTACGATTCAATTATTCAATCTAACATGAATAACGCAGTTGATAAGCTTACAATGGGGTCAAAACTTTAAGGTATAAGATTGATATCATTGATTCTTTGGCAGAGAGAAACAATCGAACTTGGCATCACACCTTTTGTAGCACCTAGTGAATACCCATGCGAGTGTTTTAGTTGAATATCTATAATTTCTAGTGGTGATACTACAAGGTAGGGTAGTTGAAAATATGATGTGTGGATGCAACACTTCAAGAATTCATTGGAATTTCTTCACAATGCCTCTTGAATGACACGCAAAATCATTTTTATATAGTTTAATAGGAAAGGTATAGGTCTACTATCCACAGGAAGAATGTCCAAGAGCTACATTGAAACCAATGAAGAGGCAAGAACGTTATTTAGACTACTTCCTGTATTTTAGCCATAACTTTTGACTTCAGTGACCATTTCAACAGTTCTTTATAGCGTTGGAAAGATCATTCCAAGGTACACAACTTTCCAGTCATACAATTTGAGATATTCCTAACCAATTGTATTCATTTTTCAAAGTAAATATAAGGTACCTTATTGGTAGTCTCATAAGACACAACGCCTCAATCATGAGAAGAGGAACCGGGAATCAAATTCAAGGAAGTTTACATGATATTTCAATTAATTATTGTTTTGGTTATATGAGTTCAGATGTTGGTTTTTGATAAGTTACACATAGGACACTCATTTTTTGCATGTTAAATGGTGTTGGATAACCAATGTTGAGAAGAGGTCATACTCAACGTCCCAACAATGTGATCTATAACCAAAGATGACATAGCAATAGTAGCAACAACCACTGCAGTGATAGAGTAGTAGCTAATAAAATTTGATGCAAATGAACAAAGAAGATATATGAATCCCATGACGATCGACTGTCCAACTTGGATAACGATCGATGCCTCGATGTCTGAATTAGTCGTTGCAAGAGATGAGGTGCACTACAACCAAAATTCACAATGGCCCACCGACCCTAGAGGAAAATTCGAAATGTAATTGTTGTATTTTCCCTCTCATCATTACAATGGGAATAAAGACAAAGACATGGAAATGAAAGGCCACTAGGTTAGGCGGAAGGTCAAGAGTCATTTTGAGCTTCAATAAATACTAGAATTGTGCCCAAAGAAATGAGATTTTTGTCTCTTCAAGCATTGTATAGACTCAAGAACTAATTCAAGGACATATACCATGTTAATAAAAATTGGACAGATGTCCTTAATGTTTTCATGTACTATTGTTGAAATTGTTAATACGGAGAATCCCTCAGGGCCAACTTTTGACAGAGAGAAAAAACTCACATATGTTGTTGTTTTGCTATGAATTGTTTCAAGCAAAATGTTTTCTATTCACACGACCTATAAGAACATGTTTGTTTATAGACTATTCTGATGCAATATGTGTTTTCTTGTAGTTTTTTTACTCTTTATTATAATACATGACCTGAGCGAATGAGTTGTGAATGTATGCAGAAATGTGACTTAGACTGTTCCGGTTATAGACTTGTATGCATGTGTTTCTAACTGTGCGCCTTCATGACATCTATTTGATTGGGGTTTATTTATAGTTTTGTTTCATTACAACTCATTCTGTTATTATAGTGCACTTCTAGCTAGGATAGGGTATATTAGAAGTAGATTAGATACCTTCATTTATATAGTCTTAATCTATGTCTTCCATTTGTGCAACCACCCATCACTCACCCTCATCGGTGGACCAGGAAAAAAATGGTAAAACCAAACCAGTAATGGTTGTCGGGCCAGAATCCATATGGGTTCCCTATTCCAAACAGTGAGAGGTCTAATTGAGAATTCTTACCGGGGAGAACCCCTTAATGTTGTAGTGCGAATTTAGACCTGTCAACAATACACTAACAATACACATCAATGTCGTTCAAATTAAAGCATCGCAATTAATTTTAAAAAATAAACATAGTGGTGCATATTTCATGATGCCCCATCATCGATGTGTTATAAAAGACAATATACCACTAACCAACATGCCAATGCTTTGGGAACACCAGAGCACTGGTGCATTCAAGTTAACCAGGCACGTCGCTAAGTTTTCATCCAACAAATTTAGCATATCGGTGCATCCATGTTAACCAAATGCATTGGTGTTGTTAAAAGAACAACACCAAGATAAAATAATGAATGAATTTGCATAGTGTGGTGTTTATTTAGATGCCTTGTTACCGATGCTCTATACAACACAATGCACCACTAAACAAAACCTTGATGCTCCAATATCATAGTAGCACGAGTGTGTTCATATTAACACATCGCACCGTTGAATTTTCAATAAACAATTTAACTTCGTGGTTCCCCTAGATCCAACAAATGCGTCGGTGTTGTAAAGAGCACGACACTAGACCAAATATTTCACAATCTAACAACACAATGCATCTTATGGGATGCACCAATAAAATACATGGCGATGCGATAATAAATATCTTCAATCCGTGTGTAAACTCTAACTGTACGCATCGATGCCATTCGAAGGNCTTTGTGATGTCACATCACCGATGCATTATAAAATACAAAACACAGCTAAACAACATGTCTGTGCTCTAGAAAAACTATTTCATTGGTCCTTTCAATTTAACAAAGCACACCGCTAAGTTTACATGCCATAAAATTTAGCGTGGCAGTGCATCCATGTTAACCAAATGCATCGATGTGGTTAAAATAACCGTACTAGGAAAATATTGAAAAACTTGGCATAACAGGGCATCTCATTGGATGCCCCGTTACCGGTTCTCTATACAACACAACACACTACTAAACAACATGCCAGTGCTCTAGAACATTGGAGCACTAGTGCGTTCAATTGAACAAAGTGCATTGCTAAGTTTACAGGACATAAAATTAAGCATAGTTGTGCATCCATGTTAAGAAAATGCACCGGTGTTGTTAAAAGAACCACAATAGGGAAACAATTAAATGAATTGGCATACTGAGGCAGATGGTTTGATGCCCCGTTGTTGGTTCTCTATACAACACAACACACCACTAAACGAAATGGTGATGCTTCAATAACATGGTAGCACCTGTGCGTTCCTATTAACACATCACATCGGTTAATTTGCAATAAAACAATTTAACCTAGTGATGCCCCTACATCCAAAAAATGCACCGGTGTTATAAATAGCATGACATGGGTCCATATATTTCACAATTTAGTAGCATGATGCATCTTATGGGATGCACCATTAAAACACGTGTTGGTGCGACAATAAATGTGGAGCACTAGTGTGTGATATTAACAACACTGCATCACAGTGATGTTTTTATGATATAGAGCACAAGTGGAGGTTTAGTGATTGTTTTAGGTGCACCAATTACTTTTCTACATTATTTTGAAAACATAAATTAATTTTAGTTTTTGTTAAATACAAGTTATTTATATATCTATGTGTTTTATAATTTCAATTCAATTTATCTATATATATGTTCCTAAAAATATTTGTATGTAAATTAGAGATGACG
>JASDQU010435635.1:15973-30063 GCA_032191745.1 Picea mariana
CATTCCCATTGAGTTTATTTGAATTGGATGGTGGGTAGTTTCCTTCAAAGTTAAACCATAAAAGAGATAAGGAAACAAATAATAATAAGTGGAAGAATTAAGAGAATGAAAAGCTTTACTAGAAAAAGAAACATTTTCAAAAAGTGACTCCCTAAATGGTCTTTCTTCTTCCTTAAGTAGATTAGTGACTGATTGTGAATTGGTAGGCTCCACACTAGAAGTAGTTTCACAATCAACCCATTCTCTTTCAACATGGTGTTGGTTGTGGAGCCTGATTATCTTCCTGATTCAGAGGTCTTTTACTTTTGTTGGATTACTGAGAGGGGGGGTGAATCAGTAATAATGTAATTATAATCCATTTTCTTCAANAGTAGATTAGTGACTGATTGTGATATGCTAGGCTCCACACTAGGAGTAGTTTCACAATCAACCTGTTCTCGTTCAACATGGTTCTCCTAATCAAAGCAAAGAGAAGACTGATGTGATAAAAGAGGTATGTCCTGTATGTTTATTTATTCTCCTGAAGTTGAAAGATCAACGTGGTTTTTTTGCTCCTGCACAATATGAGAATCTGAAATGTCTTCCAAAATATATTCACGGTTAGAAGAGGGGAGAAAATAAAAATAATTCTAAAAAAAAGAAGTATCAATAAATGATCAATCAGTAGTAGGAAAACATTCTTTCTCTATGTCAGTTATACTAGGATAATTTGTAACAACAAGACAATCCAAATATGCATAAATTAATTCCACTGTATCCACATGTGAGGGAGAATTCATTTCATTAGTGTCTAGATTTTATTCATTAACAAAATGATCAACATTCATGTATTTCTCCTTATCTTCATCTTTCATTCCTTGTGATGGAACATATGAGATAGGATAATGAGAGACTGGCATAACCATCGATCTGACCCAAAGTTTACCATTATCAACAAGAAAATCCTCATCTTGGGAAACTACAGAAAAATATGAACTCGAACTTACTACACAAGAGGTCTCTTTTTCTTCACAAGGAAGGGAAAGGGGAATGGAGTGGTGGGAGAATACATAGGTTTCCTCTGAAAAATAATTTTCTATCTGATCTATATCCCCCATAGTAAACAAAAAACAAGACATATGAAGTCCATTTAAACCATTCACATTTTCAACATTTTTTATTTAAATCCAAATCAACATGTGAAGAAACATTAAACACGATTTAGATTCTTCATCCCTTGATTCATGTGTTTCATTAATAAGAGAAACTAAACAAGAAATCAAATTATGGTTAGAGGGCCTATCATCCATCGAACATCTATATAAAACATGAGTAAATATGATAACAATTTTTTTAATAGATTCATCTTCGTTCTTCCTAAGCTATGATATCTCTTCACATAATTTATCATAATCATAATTCTCAAAATCATGTATAAATTCATGTATAAATTGTTCCCATGTGTGAATAGAGACAACCGGAAAAGTATCACACCAACTCTTGACCCAGCCAACAAAAGAGGGTAAACAACCTGCAAATGATATTCCATCAGTAATATTGTGAGAACAACAAAATTTCCAGAATTTAAAACCATGTTCAAATGCAGTTGTCTCACCTTCACCATCAAATTTAAATTGTGACAATAAATTTAAAATCTTTCTAGGGGGTTTGGGAGGTATAGTACCATAAAAATCTCTCCATAAAGGGATATGGGACGAGGCCATTAGTAAATTAAAATAGTTTAATCATAATGAATCCATAGGCTCAACTTGTCATCTGACCCTCCTTCTAGCACCATTTATGTTGATGGGTCCACATGGCCTATCAAGAGGTAAGGGAGAATGCTTGATGGTAGGTCCCAATTAGACCTACTCTCGTTTGGTGTAACATTTTCGATGAGTATATGGGCCTCGTTTCCACTCAAAATTAAAAGAAGAAAAAGGGGAAAGACAACAGACTGGCCCCCAAAGAGTTATAATTAATCCTAAGACTAATATAAATTAAATAAAACTAATATAATCTAACTACTTATAATCTATTGCACAAGAGTGAAGCTAATAGACGAGCACAACTTAAAATGGTACTTGGACAAGAGAAATAGTTCACGGCATCCAAAAATATGTTATATCAATAATATTGCAGATATCATCTCAAATGGTTGAAGAGGAGACCTTTAACATCATCTATGCAATCCTTGGAAATCAAAACAACATAATAATTCTAAATGCTAAATAGAAAAATAGTTCACATGATTAGTACTCATAAATCTTAAACTACAAATACAAGTGTAGAATAGGCCCACAAGCATTTGCAAATAGTTATGACTTGAAAATTCCTTATGTTGTTTAGTCACTCTGAAGTAAGAAGTCCATATTGCATTTACAAAGGGCCAAATTCCTTCTTACATCCTATGAGTCCTCTTTTATGAGACAAAAGAGAGAATCTTCAGTTCTAGTCATTGTTCGTTTCCTTTTCCTTCTTTTTTTTATCCCACATCTCGAATTTCTCTCGAATTTTTAAAAAAGAACATGTGATCATTACAAATATAGTTTGAAAAGACTCCTAAGTGATTATTTTCACCCTAAGGAAGTTTACAAATGATATTCATTAAAAAATTATTGCTTATACTTTCTCTTGTCTTCTTCTGTTCCTCGAAACCTTTTTGGGTGTTTCTAGCATAAGTATTCTAAAAAATATTATGTTTTCGTCTTCTTCTCTATCTGAGTTGTCCATCGTGATCTTTCTAGCCCAATTTTATCTCCCGTGGATTCAAATATGATTGCTTGAACATGCATAACCCATTTTCTAAGTAAATTCAGACCTACTATGTGTTCTATATTTACGAAGGATTTCTTCTCTCAATCTGCTAATATTTTCCATTCCATCATGTTCTTCTCTCGTCCATATTTCCAATGAGCTATCATGGGCTTGGTTTCATTGCTTATAGTCTCGGATATGGTTTCCTAAAGTTTGCATAGTCATTTTTTCCCCCAAATCCATGGCCTGATATTTTTTGTGTTCTTTGACATCTTTTGTCACCTTTCTGGAATGAAGACCTATGCTACTGCATTCCTCTACTCAACATATTTCCAACAAGGTATCATGCTCTCAAATATCACACATGTAGCTCAAGATATACTTGTTTGAAAAATGGTGCTCAACATCCCTTGATTTTATTGCAAGTGATCTGGGTTTTTGATCCTTAACCCAGGTGCCTGAGAAGGTCTCAACATGGTTAGAGAGCCTTAATGTCTTTGAAATCCCCTTCCTTGTAGTGAAAATATTTGCACGATGCAAACCTTCATCCAATTCATGAAGAGTTTGTCTTATCTAGTTGGGGAAAGAAGGTGAAGGCCAAGAAGGCTTGGTAAAAACTTAAAAAACACCTAGAAGAATCCCCAAAATGGTTAAGTCCTTAATTCATATTGTTATCGTGGAGCATACCCTTGTGTTTGAATCAAAAAAATTGCATCCATTGATTCGACGTAGAAAACATATCTAGGCCATTGGTCGAATGGAAAGGCCATCTAAATGACCAAGCATAAGGTCACAAAAGGAATCTAATGAGAGAGGATTTGGGACAATGATAGCCATTGGATCTATTGGAGAGTGGCCTCAGTGAATTCTAGATCATTGATGTTAGTTATAGGTTTTTTG
Source organism: Picea mariana (assembly GCA_032191745.1). NCBI lineage: Eukaryota > Viridiplantae > Streptophyta > Pinopsida > Pinales > Pinaceae > Picea > Picea mariana. The sequence goes on from JASDQU010435635.1 coordinate 19,610, forward strand.
GAGGGTGAGGACATCTGAGTATTTGTGGGAAAGGATGAAAGGGGTTCGATGAAGAGGGAGACCTTGAATCATAAAAAATTGTTGATTTGGTTAGGCTGGAAGATATTGACAATTGGTTGGATGGGAAGGCCATCAGAGTGACCTAGTGTGAGGCTGCACATGAAATTTGATGGGGAAATTGTTTAGTCAAAAATAACCATTGATCTATTGGAGAGGTGCTCGATCGATGGTGGCCACTAGATCTACTAGAGAAGAAGTAGAGTGTCGCCAAGGTGACAAGGATGTTAGTTGGGAGAATAGGGGGATGAGGATGGTAGCTAGATGGTTGGAATGTTCTGAAGGGTGACACATGCCATATTGTGATTATGCGAGACTGGATTGGGCCTAGTTGAATGTTGAAGCCTTAAGGTCATCGATTTGAATCTTAGTCATTGGATCTATAAGCTTAAGAATATTAGTCGTTCGTTCGCAGATGGAGTCATTGGAATGATTGAGGACAGGGTGGTATGGAAATCCAATGACGATAAGGTCTAAGGGAATTTTTTTCGAGGAATGGAGTCAAGATGTTCAAATATTTACAACAAATAAACCCTGATGATGATGAGGATAGGTGTCAACACCTTGTTAAATTAGCCTTGGTTTCCTTGGATGACGTGTATAGCCACGTTAGTCCACGCTTCAAGATAAGGATGGGTCCATGTGTCATGTGGGTGACGTTCCATATGTTAAGGTGATTTGGAGTTTTGAGATAGGTTTTCATTGAGTCCTAGGTGACACGTGTCATGCCAAGTGACAAGTTGTGGCAGTGCCACATGTTCGAGGTTCCATCTAAGGAGGCAGGTGTTAATTGTCGACTTACATCAAGGCAGAAATGAGATTAGGGTCATTGATATTTGATGTCTGAGGGTTGATGGATATGTGATAGGAGGGTTTTATCATTGGGGAATGGATTAGAGTGCGAAGGCTAGGAGTGATGAATCCTTGATGATGAAAAGTCCCGAGGGCATCATCGTTGGAGGAGTGTCTATGGATGGTCTAAATAGGTCTTGACAATGATAAGTCTTGGGGGCGTCGTCCTCAAGGAAGTGGTTGGAAAAGGGATAGAATATCCTGGATAAATCCCTACGACGATGAGGATAGGTGGTGGGTGACAAGTTAGTTCCATGTCAGAAGGAACAAGAGAGAGGGATCCATGTGGTAGTGAGGTGGAAAAGGTGAGTGAAGGCTTAGGAAACTTTGGGATTCCATAAATTTTGATCTGTAACTCAGATTTAAGTATGGTTATAGTTGTTGGAAATATCTCGACGATTAGAATCCAAATATGAGATTTGGTTAGAGAAAATAATAGATGAAAAGAAGGGGAAATATCAATAGGCCTTGGGCCTAGGTTTCTATAGAGAGGGAAGGCCAAAAGAATATATCGGTAGAGATCAATTGGAAGGGAATCATGGATAGGCCTGTAGGAAATATGGATCCAGTAGCCATGGAAGCTTAGGACCTCATGGAAATAGTAATCTAAAGTAATTTTTTTCCTGAAAAAGGGAAACCTGGTAAGGATGCAAGTCAAGGTTCTAGATAAGGATCAATAGATTCACACACATGCATCTCATGTTTGTAGTAGTCATGTACATGAAGTGGCCCTACGAACATGCTCCTACAAAACATAAGAATGAGATTAGACATGTGATTAAAAGGAGACTTGCCAATATGTCATAAACATTATATTCCATGTCTTCAAGTAAACTTATGGTTAATTACTAATTTTGTTTGCAAAATGAAGAAAATGAAGAGGAGAGGTTTCTAAAAGGAAATTGTTGGCCCTTGATTATGGATTAAGGAAGAAGGCGAAGAAAAAGGAAGAGAAAAGACGAAGTACGAATTGCGCAAAAGACACATTGACTGAGATTGGGTCAAACTGATCAAAGAAGCATAAAAGAAGGAACGAAGTAAGGGAAAACGAGTTGTTGGACAAGGAGATTGAGGATGCCAGATCATCAAGGAATATGGATCATGGACAACTCAACAAGCAGAATAAGATGTCAATGAGTGCTTTGGAGCACCTCATGGAAAAGAAGGAAAGACAGGTTGGCAAATCCCGGGAAGTACGGGTCAAGTTGACCTAGGTTTTTAGACACCTAGGTTTTTGGATATAGGGCTTTGACACCTAGACATTGGTCATTTTAATGTATTAATAAAGTTCTAGAGGACCTGGGATGGGTTGTTGTTGTTGCTATTATTATCGTTGTTGTTGTATTGTGGATGATCATTGTTGTGTATTTAGAGAGAGAGAAGTGTTGCGAGTGAGAGCATTCTGTATTATAAAGATCTTCAACTGGGTGCGAAGATAAACCCTGTAGCTAGGTTCGTAGGGAGGGGAGATAGAGAAGAAAGAAAGAGAGAGAGATTTGCAAGCTAAGAGTGCAGATAGAAATGTATGTTTTCACATAATACATCAAGAAACACACGTCTATGGATGCATCCCTAGGGAGAGGGTGAACCACGCATATCTTGTTGTTCTGTGTGATTGATGTTATGTTCTTTTACCTTCTGATATATTTTTATTGCATCATTGTGTTAGATCTAAGATATAACTTGCACAAGGTTTAAGCGATATAAAGAGTAACTAGATTGTTGCATGTTGTTTCCTTGGATCCACTTTACATTTCCTCTGGTTGAAGACACTTGTCTCCTGCAACCCCCTATTGCTACTTTGGGTGAGACTGCATCTGCTTTGTAGGTGTTGCCGAAAGGGCCAGTAGTTAGGGCTTGTTGGTGCATTTTTAGAGATGAACCCTCGGTCTTCCCCTGTTCCAACAAATGGTTCCATTGCCGGGACCAGGATCTTCTTGAGGGAATGTCAAGGTGGTTTCCATCGAAGAAAAAGATTAAGAAGTGGATAGAAGAACAATAAAAGGACTTCGTTGAAGCCCAGAACAAGAACCCTAAGCTTAGTAAAGAAGACTGGTTGGGAAGGTATATCTTTATTGATATACACAAAATTTTCTTTGGAGTAATTCATAAGGAGCTATACGAGTGGTTAACCAGACTAGAAAATACCCAGTTTGAGATCAGATTTAGACCACCTGTGGCTTGGATGTCAAGGCTGATCAAGAAGTTAAAGAGAGTTGATAACACTGTGGCAAGAGAATTAGACCACTAGTTTGATAGCACTATTGGAGGGCACATTACCGCGTTTTCTATTGACAGAGTAGAGCCATATAGCCAAGCAAAGAGATATTTCTTTAAGGGACCTAGAGGAAAATGTTTACACTTTTTGAAGTTAAAGATCAAGATGCTATTGCATGAGAAGAACATATTGAAGATACAGTAGTTGGTTAGATTGAAAAGCTAATGTTCAAGAATTCAGAGAGTGACAACGACGTAGAGGTTGGACATACACGTAGTCGGAGAGCATTCAAAGAAGTTCCTCTTGCGAACCTGTTTAAGTAGAATTACAGAGATGAAGGATGCTACAGTGGAGAAGAGGCATATCTAACATATGAAGAGAATTCATAGTCCGCTAGAGAAGAGGAAGATAATATTGAAGAACCTTGCCGAGAAGAGTCAGAGACTTCGGGAACTGCATCAACTGTTGAAGTAAGTACTATCACTCCTCATATTGTTTTAGCAGCATTAAGTAAACAGAGTAGTCAGAGTTACCAGAGCTCTTAGAGCACTATTACCAGTAGTTCAATACATACTCAGTCAGGAAACCTATGAATATCTATGGCAGATGAAATGAGGCTACCTATATTTAGAGGAGATGGATCTGAAGATCCTGATCAACACTGGTTTTTATGCGAAGCTGTGTGGAGTATTAATAATTTCAGTGACGAAGAAGTTAAGAGAGATCAATTTATTACTACCTTGAGAGACTGCGCACTGAGATGGTACATGAAGTTTGTTACTAGAGTTGCACAACCTAAACCACTAAATGAGATCAAGACTACGTCGAGCACAGAATTCAAGAAACCCAAGTCAGAGTCGCAGTGCATTACACAACTGAAATAAATCAAGAAGAAAGTAGTTGAATCTGTTTCGGAGTTTGATTAGAGGTTTAAGACCTAGACAAGTTGATTAATTTTTTAGATTCCAGATGAGCAGAACAAGGAATGGTTCATTGCTGCCCTCTTTCCCCACATCAGAGTTCCTCTGATGCAACATAAGTTTTCTTCGCGGGCTGAGGCATTGGAAATTTCCATGAAACTAGAATCAACCCCTATGGGAGAATCTAGGTCAAGTATGAGCCAAATTTTGAGTCAGTAAAATAGCTTATCTCTTCAGGTCGAAGATATGAATAAAGACAAGGGAAAAGATAAAAGAGATGAGATCTGGTGTATCAGATGCAAATCAAAAGGCCATGACAAGGAACAATGTCCCCTATTTAATGAATACTTGGCCTCTGGATCTCTAATCCCTTTGAAGCAGGTTACTCTACCTTGGTGCGAGGTATGTAGAAATAGACATTGCCCTGGTAAATGCCATTACATACAAAAATATGTTCAGACACCTACAAACCTCTACTGCACATTCTGTAAATCTGTGGGGCATGATGAGAAGGATTGTAGGGCTTACCATCTCTTGCATGAAAGATCAAGAGACACATATCAAATTCAAGGAAAAGTACAGGAGGAAGGAAATACTATGTAGTTTAACTCTCCAGGAAGAGGAAACTTCAACCCTCGCTGTGGATTCAAAGGAAGAGGACGAGGTGGAGGTATGGGTCGAGGTCAAGGTTAGATCATTTTTTATAATTGCACATAGCCAGGTCACTTGGCAAGGTACTCTCAGAACCCTTGTACCAGTTGCAACTACTGCAACTCATTTGAACATGTCATTGAAGATTGCCCTATGCTATTAGCCAAGATTCAAGAGAGACGAGGAGGAAACCAGCAAGTACAATTAATCTCACAAGAACCTCGTGGAGAGGATCCTAGAGTCGTTGTCATCACTAGAGGAGGCGTTGTTACAGGAGAAGACATAGTGACCTCATCGAAGACTACAAAAGAATCTAGGGTCAAAAGAGCTGCAGAGAAGACACAAGAGTTTAATCCGAGGAAAGAAAAACAGACGTTTGAAGAGGCAAGAAGAGAATTTAGAGGAGAATAGGTTTCTTCTTCAAAGGCACAAACAGAAGTGAGAGAATGTGGGATGCCACTGGAATTCGATCAGTTTGCATCACCTCGAGAAGGAAAAGAGGTAAGCAAGCTTGTTAGTTTCTTGTATAAGTTCATTGATTTGATTAAGGATGAAACAACCATATAAGAACTACAACACTTGATCCGACAGTATGAACCAGGGAAGGTAGACCCTCTGCTGAATAGAGCAATACATCAAGTATCCAAAAAGAGAAGGAAAAATAAGGAACTACACCTTAATGCTCAGATTGGAGATTATGACATAGATTATGTGGTCCTCGACTTAGGGTCAGAAGTCAATGTTATGACGAAGTAGACCTGGGCACTGATGGGAAAACCTAATTTAATTTATTCCCCTATTAGGCTTAGGATGGTTAATCAGCAGGTATTAAGCCCCTTTGGAAGACTGGAGCATGTCCCTGTGGACATCGATGGGGTAAGGACATTTACATATTTCGAGGTGATTGAGATAGTTGACGATAATTGTCCTTATCCTGCGCTATTAGGAATTTATTGGGCTTTCAATAATTCTACTGTTATTGACTTAAAGAAAAGAAGAATGACATTTGAAGGTGATGGCCTTAGGGTCATTGCACCTCTGGATCCTGATGAAGGTCACATATAGACAGATCCCATAAGAGAAGAAGACTATGCTTATGAGCTAGAGAACATATATAAATTGACGGCAAGACAACAATATTACATTAATCCTACAAAAGATGGGAACTTAAGTTGGCGAAGTGACAACACATGCTCATGAGATTTGGAAGAAGCACTAGAGAACTGGTAGAACAAACTGTATGAAGTTTCTACGAGAAGGTGTGCTAGATTGACCAGGGAAGTTCGTTGGATTGGCATAGAAGTAAGCAATTCTCCCACATTTGATGGTTTAAATCATTTAGAAACATTATTTTCATAATTTGAATAAATTGTACCAGTACAACAATGACTGTTGGCACTGGATGAAGCTTTAAAAGAAACGCCAACAAGATGGTGGGGAACACATAAGAAGAACATCATGGACTAGGTGCAATGTCGCACTTTGATGACAATGCACTTTTCAGAACAAGCCGAAGTGTGCGAAGTGAGATACACAGGTCAACGCTGTTCGAAGGACCATGTGCGAAGTTGTCAGGAGGCCTGGAGAAGTATCCCTCAAGAGAATTGGGTGCATAAATTCATCAACACTTTGGACACAATGCCTATTAATTGGTATCTTCAAGCATAAATGCGCCTCACCACTTTAGATTGGTACGGTATGACTCAGAACTTTGTAGCTACATTTTTATTTGAAAGTCGGTACCCTTCAGTAGATCAAGCTCTACAAGTTGTAAGACAAAAAGTATTTGAGGAGGCACCTAACCTCCCTATTGAGCAAGAAGAGGATGAATGGACTGCAACTCTTTAGAAATTGCAAGGTTGTTATAGTATCGATGTTGATGAAGACGATGATCCTAGGAATGTGAACATCACAGAGACAGAAGGAAAGAGAGAAGTAGAAGGACCAGGAGTCAAACTGCCTTTTATTGGACAACCAATAAAAATTAAGAAAGTTAGTATTGGAACAGAGAAAGCACCTAATCTCACAAACGTTGGAGACTATTGGGATGATGCCACTATTGACAAGATCACATAACTACTGCATGAATATCAGGACTTGTTTCCAACCAAGTTTACTGACATGAAGAGAATTAAAGGGCCCATGGGAGAGATGAAGATCCCCTTGAAACCAGATGTAAGACTAGTCAAGCAGAGACCATACAGACTGAATCCAAAATATAAACATAAAGTCAAGATTGAATTAGACTGAATGTTGGAAGCAGGAATCGTAGAACCTGTTGAAGAGTCAGAATGGGTTAGACCTATGGTGGTCCAAGATAAGAAGACAAGAGAGATCAGAATCTGTGTAGACTTGAGGAAACTGAAGGATGCATGTTTACATGATCCATTCCCTACACCGTTCACGGATGAAGTGTTAGATAATGTGGGAGGACATGAAGTTTACTCCTTCACAGATGGATTTTCAGGCTAGAACCAGATCAAGATTTCCAAAGAAGATCGCCATAAGACCACATTTGAAACAGAATGGGGATCCTACCAGTACACAGTGATACCCTTCGGACTGAAGAATGCACCAACCATATTTTCTAGGGTGGTGGTCGAAGTGTTCAAGAAATTTTTACATAAATTTTTGGAAGCATATTTTTATGATTGGACTATTTTTATCTTATTACAAAATCATATTGAATGTTTAAAACTAATGTTGTATAAGTGCATGGAATGTCATATTTCCCTAAACCTGAAGAAGTGCATCTTATTTTCACCCTTTGAAGTACTGCTAGGACATATTGTGTGTAAGCAAGGGTTGCTGGTAGATCCATATAAGATTGCCATTATTGTTGATCTACCCCCACTACTTCGGTTAGACAGTTGTGCACTGCACTGGGACATACTGGATACTACATAAAGTTCATTAAGGGATATGCACATATTACAAAACCCATGGAGAATTTATTCAAGAAATATTGTCAGTTCCAATGGTCAGAGGAATGTCAACAGAGATTCGACACACTGAAATAGAAGATGGTCACTGCGCCTATTCTGATTTTCCCAGATTGGAGTAAGGAATTCCATGTGCACATTGATGCATCATCTATTGCACTAGGAGTAGTGTTAGCACAACCAAGATCATGATATATTGACCATATGCTAGCCTTTGCTAGCAGGAAGCTCTTAACAGCCGAGATAAATTACACCACCACTGAGAGAGCAGGTTTAGCCATGGTGTATGCGCTGCAGAAGTTTCTCCACTACTTGTTGGGAGGACACTTTAAGATGTTCACTGATTACTCTGTGTTGAAATACCTAGTCAAAAATCCAGTGTTGGGGGGAATAATATGCATATGGATTTTGTTATCCCAGGAATATGATTTTGAGATCATGGTCAATCTAGGAAGAATGAACAAGGGACCTGACCACTTGTCTATGTTAGAACATGGAGAATAACCTACTAGCTTGGAGGATACACTAATCGATGCATAGTTTCTGGCAATCAAAAAGGTTGATGATCAATTCACCGAGATAGTCCAGTTCCTATCAACAAGAATGGCACCTCGTGAATATACAATCATTTAGAAGAAACAATTGGTAGTTCGCAATGTAGATTTTCTACTTATAGCTAGGCAACTATACAATATGGGACATGATGAGATTTTAAGGAGATGTGTTATGGAGGCAAAGAGACCACTGATTCTGGAAGAGGCACATGAAGGCATCATAGGAGGACACTATGGAGGGAAATCAACAATGCAAAAGGTTCTTAGAGCTAGCCTATGGTGGCCCACTTTTCAAAAAGATGCTAAGGAATACTATAGAGCCTGCGATGTATGCCAAAGAGTTGAGAAACCATCTAGAAGAGATGAGATGCCTTTAGAACCCCAACTAACCTTATAGACATTTGAGAAATGGGCCATTGATTTTGTGGGACCTATCAACCCACCAGAAAAGCACACAGGAGATCGATACATAATCACTGCAATATAATACTTGACCAAATGGGCAGAAGAAGGAGTAGTCAAGGACTGTAGTGCCACTACAGCTACACAATTCATATTTGATGATATCATAACCAGATTTGGATGCCCGAAGATCCTTATGAGTGATCAATGTACACACTTTATTAATAAGACTATTGAAGCCTTGACTCAGGGATTTGAAGTTCACCACCAGAAGATAACTCCATACCACCCACAGGTGAATGGGACGGTCAAATCTTTCAATAAGATCTTTGAGACAACACTGATGAAGATTTGTAGTGTAAACAGGGATGATTGGGATTTTAGAGTACCAACAGTGTTATGGGCCTACAAAACCACTTGCAAGAAGATGACAATGTAGACTCCCTTTAGGTTGGTTTATGGTCTAGAAGCAGTTGTACCTATGGAATACTTAGTTCCTAGCTTAATAATTGCATCATTTATAGATATGGGTGACACTAGTGCTGTTCAAGAGAGGCTCGTGCAGTTGGTAGAACTAGAAGAAGACATATTTATTGTAGGATTTCATCAACAGGTACAAAAGGAACGAGAAAAGGCCTATCATGATAGACATATTAATAAGAAAGCATTTAAGCAAGGAGATCTGGTATTGGTATATGAAAAAAAGTTCATGAAGCATCTAGAGAAGTTTTAGACACATTGGCTTGGGCCATATGAGGTTTCCTATGTTACAGAAGGAGGAGCTGCGCAGTTGAAGACTTTGAATGAGGAATGGAAGGAAGGTTTAGTGAATGGGAGCCGACTGAAATTTTATTATGAAAACCATTTGCCTCGCAGCTCTCATTAAAAGCATAAGGAGAAGGGTCTAGGTACTAGGTGTAGTTGAAACTGGGTACCAGACACAGAAAAGACAGTCTGCACAAGGAAGGGAGGAACAAAATAGAGAGAATAGGTTGTTCGGCGTAGTCTGAAGTCGAAGTAAAATAGAAGGTTCAGACCTTAAGTGCCTTGGGACAAGTCATATGTGAGTGTTGGGGGACTGTTGGCCCTTGGTTATGGATTAAGGAAGAAAGTGAAGAAAAAGGAAGAGAAAAGACAAAGTACGAACTGTGCAGAAGACACATTGACTGAGATTGGGTCGAAGTGATCAAAGAAGAAGAAAAGGAGTGAAGTAAGGGAAAATGAGTCATTGGACGAGGATATTGAGGATGACAGATCATCAAGGAAGATGGATTGTGGACAAATCAGGTTTGAGTCTGCATATACAATACTTATGGACAGCTGTGAATGTCAAGAATACAGAGTAAAACGATAAAGAAACATTGCAACAAGGTATCAAGGACAGTTTGATCACACAAATGAACGGAAAAATACAAAATAGCTAGCAATGACACATCTAGCACATGGGAGGAAAAAACAGGCTCACTGATGAATGACTTCTAGCGAGCATTGACACATCTATCACGTGGGAGGAAAAACAGGCTCACTGAATGACTTCCAGGCAGAAATAGCGAGCAATGACATATGTAGCACATGGGAGGAAAACACAGGCTCACTGAATGACTTTTACGCACAAGTTGATAATTAATTTGTGAACTCTGATCAAGAAACTAAAAATCATAGATTGTAATTGCATTTTAACATTGTGATATTGGATAAGATGGAATAAGGCAGGGTCAATCATAAAATGTAGACTATTATTTCATAAAATCTATTCAAAATATTTCTATAATTAGTAGAGTGAATACCTAGCAACCATGGATAACGATGGAAGATTGTGAAAACATATTTCAATGATCATTTGAGAGAAAAAAATAAA
>JASDQU010435635.1:46621-57933 GCA_032191745.1 Picea mariana
TTGGATAAGATGGAATAAGGCAGGGTCAATCATAAAATGTAGACTATTATTTCATAAAATCTATTCAAAATATTTCTATAATTAGTAGAGTGAATACCTAGCAACCATGGATAACGATGGAAGATTGTGAAAACATATTTCAATGATCATTTGAGAGAAAAAAATAAACGTACCGTAGAATTTCAGGATGAGAAGCATGGAAATATTGAATGCAAAAAGACTAAAGCTTCCCATTCATTGTTGGCATCGACCATCAAACACATGATCGGCATCATTGTGGTCTCAATCTCCTCTATTGTGTATGTCGTCCTCCCTACAATCAAACATTCTCCATGTCCTCCCTCTTTACCGTGTATGTTTTCTCAAAATGGCCCTTCTCAAAATGCGTTTCCATTGGATTGCTTAAGACATGTTTGCATCAACCCCCTAAAGACTAATTCATTTTGACAATAGAAAGGGTTCATTGCATAAGGTCATCCCCACCAAACTCCCTCTCATCTTTGTTCTCATGTGTTCAAGTGTGATAAATGGGTATACAACCTTATTTATATCAAAATTTCTTAATAATGTCAATCACCCTCCATTCACTACTTACACATGAGGACAAACAGAACCCTTACATGTTTTAGTGCTTACTACGACTTGTTGATCTTTGCTTCAACACAATTTTAATTTTCTATATGCATCTACCAACCTTTGGCACAAAACCATAGTGTTGGTCGTGCACAACCCACATTAGCTCTTCATTGCACTTAACCTTACATATATGAATATTGATTAATATTCAACACATCATTAACTTGGCTTTAGCATTCGATCCATATGTCTCCAAATTAATATATAAGTCATGACATTATTAACTAGCATTGTAACCCTTTAACTTGTGGCTAGTGAATGTCGATAGGTAATGGTTTCCAAATTTGTTTCATTTGGGGAATGGATGATGAAGAATCTGGGCATGGACTAGTTCCACTTCACATCGGGGCATGGACTAGCTCCACTTGACATCAGGGCATGGACTAGCTCCACTTCACATAGGGGCATGGACTAACGCTGCTCCTTGACCAAGATTGACCATGTCCTCCTACACCAAGACAACCATACAATGGTTGAAATAGTTGGCAACTCCTTCTGCCTTTGGCTGAAATAATTGACACCTTCCTGAGAAAACGTTGATAAATTCGTGAAAGGAAAATTTTGATCATTGTTAAAGCTATGTAAGGAGCTATAGGGTAATAGTAAACAATCAAATGAATTCATTGTTAGACGATGGGGATTAATAGGGAAGATGATGATTGACCATATCCCCATTGTTCAATCAAGAAGCCTCCATCCAATTCCAAAATATAAATGCCTATCGACGTAAATATGCCACCTCAATGATGAATTATCTATCAATGTCACTTATATGCCATATCATAGAAGGTTAGTCTTCCAATTCACATAGTCTAATTTGACTATGATTACAAGTGCCCCTAATGAGCTCCCTTGAACATTTGAATCCCCTTGATCCACTATGGATTCACTAAGAGAACCTATGACATAACATGCTCATTCTTGGGATATTAAAGAATACCCTTTATTTTCACTAGATATTGGAAAATACCCTCCAAAATTCTTTTGTTGAAACCCCCTCCCAATACATCTATACAATTTAAATCCCCCTATTTTTACTAGATATCTAGGTATCCATTTTTTTGTGGCATTTTTAATACTCCCTTTTTAATTCTACCTATAGTATATATACAAGAAAAAACTCTTATAAGCTCGCAAATCACAAAAAAAAATAAAAAATAAGTGAACAAGTGCAATGATATCCAAACATAGAGATATGCCACTATAGTAAGAGAGCCTTGGGTTAAAGGGCTTGGTATTATACTAATTCACCCCTCTTTTCTATATGTTACATGGTCACGCATTCACTAAGGAAGGGGTTTATGTATCTGGATATCTATTTGTATACCTAGAAAGATGAGCCTTTCCAAGTCGTAACTCGTCATGCCTTAGATCTCTAATCTCATGGACATTTGAAGAAAACATATATATCTATATATCTATCAAACTTGTCTTTGCAGTAATCTTTAAGCTAATGATCTACTACATAAACCATTAATGTTTTCTTATTGTTTAGACTAAAAGGTACTCTCATTAGGTGAGATGCAAGAGATTGTGATCCCAAGGCTCAATCTGTCCTAGGGGAATTCTTACTATCCTTTAGGTAGAAATGAATCATTTGATCTTATTTGTACTCTATCATTGCATTATGTTTTTTATATATTATGATTAAGGTCGGACATATCACCAAGGAGATTATTTATATCTAACAGTTGAAACCGATATTTATAACCCAAACACCTATTAATTGATTGATTGAGCTCAATAACATTGAGGTAATCATAATCCTCTATCCATGTAGTGAAAAAAGGAAAGTATACACATCCCCATGAGGTTGTGTGGTGATATTGACTTCCTTGTCATTGTAAAAAAACAAAAAACCCTCATTCTCCCAACTAAAATCACCCACTAAAAAAGATCCCTAGATAATGAAAAATTAGGGTTTGTAGGAGAGCCCCTTGAGCTATTGAACACCTCTACCCTTAAATATGAGCTCAAGATATGGGATTTTATGAATGCATAGAACCAACATACAACAAAGTATACAACTGAAAAATAGGGATAAAATCTTATATACATAAATATAGATAAAAAGGGGGGTTAGGACAACTAATACATACATAGGTATGTAACACATGGGTTGTGGTTCTTAATCTCATTTTTCATTTAAAGATATCACCTCACTACTGATTTTTTATTCAGAAAGAAAGTTTCACCATTGTTGATTGGGTGTTGATTTCTTTCCCAATAAGTAATCACCTAATACCTATAACACCTTTGCAATACCTATATACTCCCCCCTGATGACTATAAACTTGCTTCAATTAAAAAATACCCCCCCCCCAAAAAAAAATGAAACAATATATATCAACTTAATTTTTCACAATTTTAAAACCCCTTTATGAATGAACGTGATAGGATATTGTCCAACAAGTGAAGCCCCTATGCCTTGATCTTATTTAAACTTATAAAAATGGCAATTGTGAAAACACCATTCATATTCAGTCACCTATATATTAAATAGAAATCAAGTTATATGATCACTTAGAATTCAATGAGTTCTAGAATACAAATTAGGACATTTATTACGCTCCCCACTTCTCTCTCTTAGATTGTAAATCTTTGTGAGGTTAAAATCACAAAATGATTCTCTTACAAAACTAGAGTCACAACATTCTTTATCAATATTGTAGCTCATTACCATATTAATAATTAAATGTACCATTGAGCAATTTATGGTGTTGTGGTTTCTATGTTTGGGTTTGTTTCTCTAGCTTATAATTAATGTAATACTCCTAGTTTTGACCTCTAGATTATATTAGAATATTTAATCATAGAATTTTGTAATTGTGAAGTTATTTGGAAGGGTGTCAAGAGATGAAAGATGAATTGTAATGACCCCATAAAATAAATTGTAAATGTGTTTTGTCAGTATCATTGATTCAAAAACCAAGGCATAGGCCGAACTAGTGAATGGTCATAAGTCCAAGCAATGAGTTTGATTGAAATGTTATGTTTAAATGTTATAAAATTGAAACATAATGAATAATATAAAAATCACCAAAAGGTTGTTTATTCAGTACAATAAGGAGGATATGAGTCCATGAGAGGGAAGAGGAAAGAGGAGACACGGAAGGATAAAATTATTAAAACAATGTTGTCTCATGTCCTTTGGAGAAGTGCTAACCTTTTCTTTCCATGGTGTATTAAAAGTGTCATCCTTACCATGGACTTGAGGTGTCTTTCTGATAATTCACCATGCTTTTGAAAACGTATGTATGCATTATATGTAAGGAATGCACAATTTGTAATTTTCCACTCGGGAGTCTTGTCTCCCATCATTCTCTCATTCTTCATGAGGTTGGAAGGAGAAACATGTATTCCCTTCTATGGATTCCATTACTTGTGATTTGCATAAAGACACTGATGAGATTGAGAGTTTTATGGGCTTCTGGTAGGATAAGAGGGTTTGGTGGCTAGTACAAGACAAATTGGGTTCAATTTCAGGTAGAAATCCAAGGTTGTGGAGTGAGAAAAGATGCCAAGCAGCTTAAATTCCCATTACCTACTTGTCTAAAATGATTATTAAGTGTACTTGAGTGAAGGTCTAGCAATTCCAAACATTCCTAGAGAAAAAATAATGAGCCAGTCTCTTCATGCCTACACTAGAGTACTAGAGGGGATGGATTGTTGAGGGACCATATAGTAGAGAAATAAGATCATCAGCTTGTGACATGTCTAATTAATAGGAAGTGACTTGTGACTAATTGAAGCACAAATAAGATTTCCTTGAGGAAAATCATGGTAGGTATTTGGTTTTGTCTACACTCTTCAATATCGTGCGTTGGGATGGGTGAGAAACAGAGACAATAACCATCCTTCACCCTTATAGTCTTGTAGCTCGACTTGAGGTGTCTTCTACAATAGATTCTTATGGTTAGGCAGTGAATTATTGGGAAAATTGCATCATTTATTCTGTACAACAGTGAATCATGCGAAAAGTTGTATCATATATCATATATTTTACCTACAACAAGAATGAATTATTATGAAAGCTGTAAGAGATACATTACCTCATATAGAGGATTAGAAAACGATGAATAAATAAATGAAAGCCAAAGTTTAACATGGAATCTTCTCTACGTGTAATATTTATTGTGAGGAGTTATGATTGTATTTTGGAGCGACTTAATATTGTATTCCTTACAGGTCACGATTTTTTTTATAAAATTGATTCGTTGAAGAAAGGTATGAGCTAACATCAACAGATATCGACAACTACTGCAGTTACAGTGAAAGAGTACGGACACATTGCAACATGGTATGAACGAGGATCTGGTGAGATGAATGCAAAAATACGCAAGAGGCAATCCACGTTATAACTGTAAGAAATAGCGAGCAATGAATTATAGGCATCCACATTTATTACAGGTGGGAGAAACAGCTAGCAATGAATTATACAGTGACACATTTGAACACTTCCAAATCATAAAACGTAGATAATCATTTGGCAGTAGTTATTGAAAATATTTAAGTATGGAGTGAATATTTAGCAATCATAGAAAACCCAAGAAACCCCAATATTTAAGAATGGAGTGAATATTTAACAGGAGTGAATATTTAGCAGTTAGGGTATAGAGAGTTGGGTCTCGAGCTTGTTTCTCTTGAGGAAAAATGCTCTTGCATGCCCAAGAAACCGCCCATGGCAGGTGAAAAGAAAGACAATGGGACAGGAGATCCTTTCAAAATGTTGCTCAATCAAGCCCTTGAGCAATAGAGGAACGGGATGATGGACAAATTTGCACAAATCCTTTGACGACTGCCGAAAAACGATGCATCCACCTCAAGCAGAAGCGCCACCCCCTTCAAGGTGCAAATCAATTTTGATATTCCTATATTTGAAGGTCAAATAGATACGCATGTCGTAGATAAATGGTTAAACCTTCTAGAAGGGCATTTTTCTGTCCACAACTTTTCAAATAGAGAAAAAGATTATATTTTCGCTCCTCAAGGATGTCCCCCATGTCAAAGATTGGTGGGAGACTTTCTGTGAGCAAAATGAAATAGAATGATCCACATTATTTTTTGTTGCACCCACTTGGGATTCCTTCAAGGATGCTATTAAGGAGCAATACTACCTTGTTGGAAGTTATGATGAGTTGTATACAAGATGGACCACACTGCAGCAGAAAAGAGACCAAACAATCCCAGAGTTCACCATTGTCTTCAATATCTTGCGAACCAAGGTGTGTATCAAATATTCTGAGAAACATTTGGTGCTCAAGTACCGTGGCAATTTGCATAGATACATGCAGACATAAATGGATATTTTGGACATCTCATCCTTGGGCACGACCTATCGATATGCTGTCAAAATCGAGCAAAAGTTTAAACAAAAGATGCGACAGTTTGGGTCTAGGAACCCCTCACAGCAAAAGTAGGGCAAGGGAAACCCTAACTTGCAGAACAAAGGACAGAGAAAATATGGGAAACCTAATGAAAACCAATCCAAGACACAAGCAAAGAAGGACAATGGGAAGATGAAGAAAGATATTAGGAAGTGGTGTGAATTCCATAAGAGCCCCTGGCATAACACTGTCGATTGCCACTCAAAGAAGTCATTAGTGGCTAAAGTAAAATCCTTTGAATCAGATGTAGGTTTCAACTCTGAGTCAGAACCAGAGAAGAGAGATGGATCATTGATGTGGAACCGAGTGCCACCATTGCTACCTCTAAGATCCAACCCAGTGAACCTGATGATCCAGAGAAAGGAGAACACCTCTTTCATTCATAGATGTGGGTGAAAGGCACTCCAATGCGCTTAATCATTGATAGAGATAGCTAGAAGAACCTCATCTCAGCAGAGGTCAACAAGCAGCTATCCCTATCGACAACACCGCACCCACAACCCTACACCATCGGATGGATCTGTCAAGGAAGTGATCTTCACATCAACCAACAGTGTCACTTGTTGTATAAAATCAAGCCATTCAAAGATGAGGTATTGTGTGATTTTGCTCCCCTTGAAGTTTGTGATGTTCTTTTGGGCCAACCTTATTTATGGAAACGCCATGTTGTATATGAGTTTAGGCCTCGTAGTGTTATTATTACTTTGAACAGGAAGTTGTACAAGATACTCGAGGTAGTCCCACCTAGTGCTATTTCCTTGATCTCTGCCAAGCAATGCAGGAAGGTCATTTCTTAAACTGGGAAGTTTGTCTTCTTTGTGATTCGCTCTCAGAGTGAGCGAAAGGTTGCAACCACATCCATGGACTTCGCGACCAACCTCTCCATGCAGCAGAAGAATGTGGATAAGGTCGTGGAAGAATACAAAGACATCTTCTCATCACCTACAAGAGTACCTCTGCATTGTTAGGTCAAGCATCCCATTGATCTGACCCCCGGTGCACTGCTACCAAATGGGTCAGTCTATTGATGCTCTCTGCTAGAAAATGAGGAGATCAAGTGTTATATCCAAGAACTGCTCCACAAGGGGCACATCCGACCCAACTCATCACCTTGTGGAAGCCCCATCGTGTTGGTGTAGAAGAAAGACGAGACCTTGTGACTCTGCATTGATTACTGAGACCTAAGAAAAATCACAGTCGGGAACCAATACCCGATTCCTTGAATCAGGGATCTCCTTGATCAGATCAAGGGAGGGAGATACTTAATTAAGACTGATCTGAAGTTTGGTTACCATCAAGTCCCAATAGAACATACAGATGTATGGAAAAATTCCTTCAATTCAAAAGAATATCTTTTTGAATGGTTGGTCATGCCCTTTGGTTTGATGAATTCCCCAACAACTTGCATGAGGTTGATGGAAAATATCCTGTGGCATTTCACTAATTCTTTTGTGGTGGCTTATCTAGATGGCATCCTCATCTACAACAAGACTTGGGCATAACTATTGCAACATATTCAATAGGTTCTGCACACTCTGCGGAAACACAAGCTATATGACAACTTGGAAAAATGATCCTTCGACATCGACAGGATCTAGTACCTAGGATACATTGTTGATGCGCATGGTGTGCATGTTTATCCAACCAAGATCCAAGTCATCTGTGACCGGCCAATTTCTATCATAGGTTCATGTTGGGATTTTCCCATATTGCATGGGCCCTCAATCAAATAACCAGAGGTGGTGGTAAGGACAAAATTGTGTGGGGCCTATCCCAACAGAAAGTGTTCGATGATCTGAAGTAGCGCTTTTGTTCAATGCCAGTGCTCTCATTACCTGAACTGCAAAAACACTTTGAGATCGAGATAGATGCTTCATATTATTTTGTGGGCGTAGTCCTCACTCAATATGACCACCCCATGGCCTATCATAGTGAGACACTATCAGATGTCATCCGTAAGTACCCTACTTATGACAAATACATGTACTCCATTGTGAAGTCCTACCACCAATGGAGGCATTACATTCTTGGGAAGAAGATAGTCATCCACACTGATCATAGGTCGTTGCAGTTCATGGAGACACGAGGAAAATTTCAGAATGGCTGCCATTAGAAGTGGTCCACATATTTGCAGCAGTTCCACCTCAAAATCAAGTATAGAAAAGGAAGTATTGACCGATTTCTTGATTTCCTCAACCGACCTCCATTCGTGGCAATCACCACAGTGCTAGACTCTTGCGACCATGAGACCTTTGGGTGGTCCCACCTTTATGAGACAGATCTCGACTTCGCCAACACCTACCCGATGTTGGGCGCCAACACAACTATCAATAATTTCCATATTCAGGACGGGTTACTATGCCATCTATTCCATCTTTGCATTCCATCAAGTGAGAAAGCGAAGATGATTTGGGAAGCCCACTATAGTTGAGTGGTAGGAAACTTCAGTATGGAAAAGACAGTGGCAGTGTTGTAACGACATTTCTACTGGCCGAAACTTCTACAAGATGTTAGCAAGTATATCTGGTCCTGCAATGCCTATGCTATTGCCAAACCTACCATCAAGAAATGAGGCTTGTACACTCCTCTGCTTGGGAATCCATCTCAATAAACTACATGTCAGGCCTCCCTTCCACCAGTTAGGGAAATGACTGTGTTTTGTGGTTGTTGATCTCTTTTCCAAGATGGTGATTTTGGCTCCCTGTAATAAGAGCATCACGCTGGAGGAGACTGTTAATAGTTCCTTTGAACGAGTGTGGGTACACTTTAGGATCCCACAAACCATTATCTCATATCGGGACAGTTAGTTCCTCAACACATTCTAGTAGATCCTATGGTCACTGTTGGACACCAAGCTCAATAAGTCCACTGTCTTCCACCCTCAAATGGATGGCCAAACTAAGGTCATCAACCAGATGATCGTGCACATCCTACACATGTACACTTCCAAGAACCCTCGCACGTGGGATGATATTCCTCCTTATGTACAATGCAACTACAACAGATCCATACATAGCTCAACTGGCCACAACCCCTTTTAGGTGGGGTTGGGATTTCAACCATTGGGTCCCATGGATGTTGCACTACCCTTGCGACCACCCACACAGACTCGTCTCATTCTCCAACTACAACTGAAAAATCCACTTGGTTCATTGAGAAGATCCAACACATCCTCCAACAGGTTCATGATATTTTATAGAAGTCCAATTCCAAGTACAAGAAACACCATGATTAACACCTAGTGCCACACCCATTTCGGGTGGGAGACAAAGTTTGGTTGCACTTGCAGAAAGAACTCCTTATAGGGCCTCATCAGAATATTTGTCCACTCCGTTATGGGCCTTACAACATTACCAAAGTTGTGGGTGACAATTTGTTTTAGCTCAACCTGCCCCCCTTCCTTGGCTTGCACCCAATGTTCAATGTGGACCTCCTTCGACCTTATTTTCCACCATTATTGGACACCTCAGAGATAGAAGAACAATTGACACCAACATAGATCAAACTTGAATGCATGGAACATGAATCCACTGATCATATCGTGGACACACAGGTCAATGGAACTCACCAGCAAAGGACCCATATTTATCGGTTTGTCAAAGCAGGGCATCTCCTCCACCAAGGCAAGTGGCTCACGCGGGGCCAAATTCAACAAAAAATTCCTCATTTGATGGGGAAAATCAACGCAATGGAGACAATTTATTCTTAATGATTGATCCAAGTGGATATAGGTGGCCACCCAACTTTTCCAATTGGCTCAAAATAGTTTTTTGACAATTTTTGCAGTTTACTATTTTTAACAATTTTTAACTTCTAAGGCCAATTTGAGGGCCTAAACGACATTTTTTTCATGATAAAGCACCTCAATTGTGGCCAAAGGCTCTGATTGAGCCCCCTAAATGAATATCCTCATCAATACCTTTCCAAGAAGCCATCGCACACCCTAAACGAAGATCGTATGCAAAAGTTACAACCCCGAGAAGTTAATGTACTAACTTACCCCAATGGGGCCCACATGACTTTTGGTGCTTCATATCCTAGGGTTAGGTTTTTTGGATGTCTATGGTTTTGACATTCATATTTATTTTAAAAAATAATCCAGAGCCTTATTGTACTCATCTTCTTGCGAATGAGCGTACCCGTCACATCTCTTCTTAGAGATAAGCTGCCACCATTCTAGCAAGCTTGTTTTCAGTCTACATTTTATAGTTTTTAGCACATTTCTTATTTAATAGAAGTCAATTTTTATTGTATCTCTGTTATTGTTCACCTTGTATCTATGTTAACATTATAAATATGGGGTTTCATTTCGTTATGCTCATAAATATGGATCATATGTCTACTGAATAAGATTATTTCTTTTTCTTCTTCTTTGTCTCATTTGTCCATCGTGCTCTTGTTGGTCCAATTTCAGCTCCTATGGCTTCAAATATGACTGCTTGAACATGCATAAGCCATTTTCTAATTAAAACTGGGTCCACTTTGTGTTCGATATTTTTGAAGTATTTCTACTCTCAATATGATAATATTTTCCATTCCATCCCACTCTTCTCTATTCTAGATTTTCAATGAGCTATCCTGGGCTTGTTTTCATTTCTGGTAGTCCCGGATATGACTGTCTAAAGTTTGCATAGTCATTTTCTCCCCCCAAATGTGTGGCCTGATGTTTTCTTCGTTTTCGGACAGCTTTTGTCACCTTTTTAGATTAAATACCTCTGCCACTGCATTCCTCTTCTTGATATCTTTCCAAAGAGGTATCATGTGCTCAATTCCGACACCTTCAACCCAAGGTATGCCCATTTGAAAAACAGTTTTCAACATCCCTTGATTTTCTTGTGGGTGAATTTGGGTTATTGATCCTTAACCCAGGTGCCTGGGAAGGTCTCTACATGGTTGAAGAGCCTTAATCTCTTTGAAATCCCCTTCCTTGAAGTGAAAATATTCCCATGATGAGAACATTTATCCAAGTCATGAAGAGATTGTATTTTCCAGTTTGGGAATGAAGGTGAAGGTCAAGAAGGCCTGGTAAAACCTCAAAAAACACTTAGAAGAATCCCTGCAATGGTTGATTCCTTGACTCATATTTTTATCCTGTAGGATACCCCTTTGTTTGAATCAAAACAATTCACAACTGTTGATTTGGCATAGAAAACATATCTAGGTTGTTGGTCAAATGGAAAGGACATTGGGATAACCAAGCATAAGGTCGCGAAAGAAATATGATGAGAGAGGCTCTGAGACAATGATAGTCGTTGGATCAATTAGAGAATGGCATCGGTGAATTTTGGA